>OX465110.1:2227151-2248477 GCA_949987565.1 Luidia sarsii | reverse complement strand
AAGAGTACTGCATAGTATTATTGGCTTCAGATGGACTTCTGGACTACAGCGCCGATGAGAAATGACTTTTCCCCCCCACCGCGTTCCTGCCTGTTGATTGGGGCCGTGCCAATGGACAAGTTGACCGCCGACCGCGGCGCTCTTTGTCCGCCGCTAACAGACCGAGGACAATCCTGTCGCCAAAAAAATAATCGTGCATATCATAATAATTCCCCCACCCACCTATACCCCCACCCCACCCCACACCCCCTGCAAGCAATCGCCGGAATCCATTCACGTCTTGCGGTGGAGCAAATTGATAAAGATCGATGACATCGCTGATTACGAATGACTCGGCTAGGCGTGGATGACAGGGCACCATTCAGGTGGCACCACGTTAAGTGGCATCACCAGCGCGAAGGGCGTTAATTTTATACTAATGACTTCGATTAGCGCAAATGATGCTAATCGCCTACAACGCCTGGATGGCCGAACAAATCAGAGATTCGCGAGTAATTCGTGATTTGTAAAAAAAAAAAAAAAAAAAAAAAAAAAAATGATGCAAGGTCCGCGCAGGACCGACGCAAACGCCGAACCCCGGGCCGACTCGACCCCCTTCCGATCGGTATGAGATCCTCGCCGAGCTGCGACAGTTATCGTACTCCTGCTCTCCTCTCCCCCAAACGCGCCTAGGCCTTTAAAGGCCCCCATACAACATTGATGAAAGTCAAACGTTTGCAGCAGTTTGTGTGTTAAACCATTAAACATTCCAAAAAAGAAATCCTGCGAAGGTTTTTGCTCAAATAGTGATCTGAGAAAGTAGAAAAAGGCCAAAAATCTTCACGGTTTTTGCACCGTTCTGTAGTGTAAGAAATAGTTTTTTTGTCGCTGTTTGAGTGAAGATTTCTCGAGAAGTACAGCATTTCAGACCGTAAGATTCATCACAAGCATCAGTGTACATCTGCATCCCACTCCCTTCCCTGTTGTCCTTCCTCTGTCATGTGTGTCAGGGCTTTCCTTCCCTGACTGTGTGTGTATGTCCTTGTCACTTTGCCTTTTGAGAAATGTCCTGCTAGGATCGAAACGTCAGTCCCTCAAATTTTTGAGATTTGTGTATTTCAGGTCATTTTAGTCAGTGAGCAGTTTGCAACAGTTTTTGTATTAACTTCAACGAAGATATAGCTGAATGACGAATTTCACCAAGGCAAGACTGGTTGCCACTTTCTCCGGCGTTTCCACTGGACTGAAATTTAACCGAGACGAGGGTTAAATTTTCCAAAGGTCAAATTTGACCGTCGTTCCCACTTGCACTTTTGAGTCGGTCAATTTAACCGAGACGATGGTTAAAGTAACCGAGCTGACAACGATAATTTGTGCACAGTGCATGTACGTCGAGTCGCGTTTTACCGAGTGGTGCGTTTCCACTGGACTAATCGGCTCGGTTAAACTTACCAGGTCACTTTGACTGGGCAGAGGTCGGCCGGTCAAAGTAACCATTCGGCTCGGTTAAAGTAACCGAGAGGAAATTTAACTGGGCTGTTTCCACTGGACTTAAAATGGGAAAAGTAACCATCGTCTCGGTTACTTTGACCAAAGCCGATGTAGATTGATTCTTTTCCCATCTCAATGCGAGCCGTTGGGATTATTTGGTCATCGTGGCCAAATAGAAGCTTTCTATAGTTATCGAAACTGCTGATTCATTGACTTTTCCCGGGCCCTGTAACGTAAGCTGTCTAAATAACCCCGCTGATCGGGGCGCGCTGTTTTCTAAACACGGCGCTGTACGAGTTGAGCCAGACCTCTTCGGCCGGACTCCAGAATTTAGCGGCAAACAACTGCCCGCCATATCTCGTTGTCTCCATCCCTTCTGCCAACATCTTCACCGGTGTACGGTAAATAAACAGTATATAGGAGGGGGGGGAGACTAGAGCCCGCGGGGCGGGCCGGCGGCGACCAAACACCGGCGGGAATCTCGGGGCCTTACCACGGCCTGCTCTCGTGACCTCGAAACTGGATCAGCGTGGTTGGGAAAAGGGCAAATAATTGCGTAACAGCGTATCATCGGTGCCTATACGTGTGTGCACACACTGTGGGCTAATTTTATACGGGGTTTATAGACGATTTATTTGCGTAGTCAAGGGAATAGTTTGTATGTTGTCATAGCTACAATGATTTATTTTATTATTATTATTAGTTTAGGGAGCAGCACACAATCACCATATCTATGAATATTCATTCCGATCTTGAAGGATAATCAAAGCCAATTTAAATTGGGAAAGAAAAGAGTTCGCCTGAAGCAAATGAATAACTCAATTATTTTTTAAAAGCTTCAATGTTGTCGAAAAGATACCGGCAGGATAGCGCCCTCTTTTGGCAAATCAAACATTTGGAATAAAAACTGAAGACATTTGGTGTGGTACGGCCTTCGGGCAAAGATTTTGTCAGCTTGAATGCTGAACGCTTGACCTCCTAATAACTTCACATTTTGCATAAATCAAGCTTTATATATTCTTAAGTATTGGCTTCCCTAACATGAAATTACCTTCTTTTGTGTAAAATTGTCCCCTTTTCTTTATTTCTCGTGGGCCAGAAACCACAAACTCCATGTGGTTAACCACTGGATTCATCACGGGAGAGACAGAGAGAGAGAAAGGGAGAGACATAGAGATAGATGGAGATAGATAGGTGGAGAGAGACAGAGACAGTGAAAGGGAGAGACAGAGAGATAGAGGGAGAGAGATAGGTGGGGAGAGACAGAGACAGTGAAAGTGACAGACAGAGAGATAGAGGGAGAGAGATAGAGGGAGAGAGATAGGTGGAGAGAGACAGAGACAGTGAAAGGGACAGACAGAGAGATAGATGGAGATAGATAGGTGGAGAGAGACAGAGACAGTGAAAGGGACAGACAGAGAGATAGAGGAAGAGAGATAGGTGGAGAGAGATAGAGACAGTGAAAGGGACAGACAGAGAGATAGAGGGAGAGAGATGGGTGGGGAGAGACAGAGACAGAGAAAGGGGAGACAGGGAAATGGAGAGACAGAGAGATAGAGGGGAAAAGACAGAGACAGACAAAGGGAGAGACAGAGAAAGGGAGAGACAAAGAAATGGAGAGGCAGAAAGATGGAGGGAGAGAGATAGGTGGAGAGAGACGGATACAATGAAAGAGAGAGACAGAGAGATAGAGCGAGAGAGATAGGTGGGGAGAGGCCGAGACAGTGAATGGGACAGAGACAGAGATAGGGAGAGAGAGAGAGAGAGAGAGAGAGAGAGAGAGAGAGAATTGAATGTCTCTGAACTATTCCCATAATATTCAATTAAATCTGCTGGGTCTAGAGTTCTAATAATTGGGCTTTGATTACCGACGGAAATGTGCAGTAATATTGGTCAACAGTAGCATGGGTCTAAGTGCGCAATCGGCAAATGCCATTTACACAAAAAAATCAATGCGACAGGTATATTGAGTTATCGGTAAGTATTAGGGAGGTCGTCGTGTGCTATTGTTATCTTAGACTCGACGGCTGTTGCAGGTTGTTGTTTTTGTTCCGACGTGGCTAATGCTTTTGCGCTTTCAACTGTGAGTGTGGCGTCGTTCATGGAATTGTTAGCGATTATTGCACTGCGTGCGATCGATCGTTGCTGTGGGCTGATGGTCGTCGTCGTCGCTGTAGGGTTAAGTTGTCGCCGTCGCCTCGTCATTGTCGCCGCCACTCTCACTGTTGCGATGTCTGTCTGAGCTTGTTGGCTGCCCTTCCCTGCCCTGCCCTGTCCTGCCCTGCCCTGCCCTGCCCTGCCCTGTCCTGCCTGTCCCTAGAAATCTTCACTCAAACATCGACAAATAGTTTATTACTCGAAAGTAATAAACTATTTCTTACACTACAGAATGGTGCAAAACCCGTGACGATTTTTTTTTTTTACCTTTTTCTACTTTCTCAGATCACCATTTGAGCTAAAACCTTCGCAGGATTGCTTTTTTGGGGATGTTTAATGGTTTAACACACGATATAGGGCCTTTAAAAGGAATGTCAATTCCCATCTCTGGCCTTCCTGAGTCCCTCTCTATCTAATTCTTTCTCTAGCACTTAACCTTGAGTGGCTTTCCAGCCTTGTTTTGGGCGATTTTGCAAGACACAAAAAATGGGTCGCGTGTGGCCGCAGTCGTTCACCGCTGGTCGATTTCACCAAACTCATCGTAACTCACAGCCGATCGCAAGACGATGAGCGACGAGCAGAAACCATACTGTGTATAGATAGGGCCTAAGACTTTGCACGGTGGAAATACCAAGTGGAAGGTTTGCGGTGACACCATGTAGGCCTACGGGTAGCGCTTCTCTTTCAAGTAGGAGCGAAGTGGAAGGTTTGTGGTGACACCATGTATAATCTTCTCTTTCAAGAAGAGTGGCTCTGAAAAGAGTTTTCAGTTTTCAGAGCCACTTCTGCCTGCACTGCCCTGCCTGAGTTTTATACCCACATCTTTTACAATAGAACGGCCCACTGTTCGGTTAAACAATGCCCCCACCACACCCCCCCCCAAAATCAAGCATTTCGCTTGCCGGCAAATTAAGTATTTCACTTAGTGGAAGAAAGAGAGATACAGGGATAATGGCGGTAGGCTTTTGATGGCGTGAAAAAAGTTGAGAGTCCACAAGCGATCTGTCATCTTTGAAAGGTGGCTGTCTGTCCTAGTCTGTTTTGTCCTCTCTCCCCTCCCACTCCCACCCACCCTCGTTTTCCTCCGCTGCTCTTCCAAGGTCTGCTATATAGACAGCGGCCGTGCCTTGTGGGCCCGCTGCGTGCTGGTCATTGAATACGGCAATAATCAAATTGAACATGAACTCTGCTTCTGTTATACGTGGTATGTAGTGTGGCAAATAGTCACCCTGCCTGCCCTGCCCTGCCCTGCCCTGCCCTGCCCTGCCCTGCCCTGCCCTGCCCTGCCCTGCCCTGCCCTGCCCTGCCCTGCCCTGCCCTGCCCTGCCCTGCCCTGCCCTGCCCTACCTGCCCTGCCCTGCCCTGCCCTGCCTCCCTCACTCCCTCCCTCCCTCCCTCCCGAGAGGAGATAGAGTGAGAAAGAGAGGATAGAGAGAGGGGGAGAGAGAGGGGATAGAGGGAGGAGAGAGGAGAGAGACGATAGAGAGAGGAGAGAGATGAGAGAGAGAGGGGGAGAGATGAGAGAGATGGAGAGAGAGAGGATAGAGAGAGGAGAGAGAGGAGAGAGAGGGAGGGAGAGATGAGAGAGGGAGGAGAGAGGAGAGAGATGAGAGAGGGAGAGGGAGAGATGAGAGAGGGAGGAGAGAGGAGAGAGACGATAGAGAGAGGAGAGAGATGTGAGAGAGAGGGGGAGAGATGAGAGAGATGGAGAGAGAGAGAAGATAGAGAGAGGAGAGAGAGGAGAGAGAGAGGGAGGGAGAGATGAGAGAGGGAGGAGAGAGGAGAGAGATGAGAGAGGGAGGGGGAGAGATGAGAGAGGGAGAGAGGGAGAGAGAGGATAGAGAGAGTAGAAAGATGAGAGAGAGGGAGAGAGAGAGAAGAGATAGGACAGAGAGAGGAGAGTGAGAGACAGAGGGAGGCGGAGGAGAGAGAGGGGAGAGAGGGAAAGAGGGAGGAGGAGGCCCCCTGACATTGCACGCCTACGAGAACAAGAAAGAAACACTAACCCACCCACCCCCACAAAAAAAAAATGGAAGCAGGCGTTTACGGAAGGCAGTAATGACCACTGGTTCACACCCTCGGGCAATGGTACGTGTGAATATCCCCAGTCCCCATCTCAACCCGTGCCTCAGCCAGAAGATACGCACACTCACACAAAAACCCAAAACAACCAAAACCCTCCCACCCGCTTCACCAAGGCCGGCTGAATTGGCACAACCCCCCCGGCTTCTCGTCACGGTTTTCTGATTACGCACACGCACCACACCAGCAGCCTACCGACCGTTCATCTCGCCTCTCTCCCCACCCCCCTCACCTCCCCCTCACCGCCCCCCCCCTCACCCCCCCTCACCCATTTATAGATGAAATGGTAAAATGGTTCTCCCCGTACCCTTTTCATTGTTGTAAGAATTTATAATCGTATTCTAATTTGCACCATATTCGGTCCCCATGTGGGTTGTTGTTAATTTCTGGTTTTTTTTTTTTTTTTGGTAACGACAGTTCGGACTTTAAACAAAACTGATTGGCGCCACACGGTATTCTCCTTAATGGATTTCCAATGGTCTTTGTCAGGGTTGGTCTCCGACTCCCCCTTTTTGCTGTCTAGAGGTAGCATATAATTTATTATCATTTTTGGAGGGGTGCTACTTTTTTCTTTTCGTGTGTGTGTGTGGGGGGGGGGAGAATTGATTACATTACATCAGTTGTATTCAAGGACGTGTATATACCTTTATACGCGATGGCGACTGGTGGTGACGCTTGCATACTTACTTACAGTAGGACCTTTCCCTTTTTAGAAGGGCATGGAAACCAAGCTGACACGTGACCCACATAAAAGGCTCACGAATCTCTCTCTCGATCAAGAGAGAGAGAGAGAGAGAGAGAGAGAGAGAGAGAGAGAGAGAGAGAGGGGAAGAGAGGGGAGGGAGAGATGGAAAGAGAGAAAGTGGGAGAGGAAGAGCGATACAGGGAGGGAGAGAGAGATGGAGAGTGGGGGAGAGAGGGAAAGAGAGAGGGGGGAGAAAGGGGAGAGAGGGAGAGAGAGAGAGGGAGAGAGAGAGAGAGAGATAGAGGGGAGAGAGAGAGAGAGAGAGGGAGAGAGGGAGAGAGGGGAGGGAGAGATGGAAAGAGAGAAAGTGGGAGAGGAAGAGCGATACAGGGAGGGAGAGAGAGATGGAGAGTGGGGGAGAGAGGGAAAGAGAGAGGGGGGAGAAAGGGGAGAGAGGGAGAGAGAGAGAGGGAGAGAGAGAGAGAGATAGAGGGGAGAGAGAGAGAGAGAGAGAGAGGGAGAGAGGGAGAGAGGGAGAGGGGAGAGAGGGAGAGAGAGAGAGGGAGAGAGGGAGAGGGAGAGAGGGGGAGAGGGGAGAGAGAAGGACAGAGGGAGAGAGGGAGAGGGAGAGAGGAGAGAGGGAGAGAGGGAGAGAGGGAGAGGGGAGAGAGAGATGGAAAGAGAGAAAGTGGGAGAAGAAGAGCGATAGAGGGAGGGAGAGAGAGAGAGGGTGAGAGAGATGGACAGTGAGGGGAGAGGGAAAGAGAGAGGGGGAGAAAGGGGAGAAAGGGAGAGGGAGGGAGAGGGAGGGGAGAGAGGGAGAGATAGAGAGGGGGAGAGAGGGGGAGAGATGGGGAAAGAGAAGGAGAGAGGGAGAGAGGGAGAGGGAGAGAGGGGGAGAGAGGGGGTGAGAGAAGGAGAGAGGGAGAGAGGGAGCGGGAGAGAGGGAGAGAGGGAGAGGGGGAGAGAGAGAAGGAGAGAGGGAGAGAGGGAGAGGGGAGAAAGAGGGCGAGAGAGTGGGAGAGAGAGAGGGAGGAAGAGAGAGAAACAGAGAGAGAGAGGGAGGTAGAGAGAGGGAGGGAGAGAGAGGGGGAGAGGGAGAGAGAGGGAGATAGAGAGAAGGGAGAGATGCATGGTTTAAAAACCTTTCCTTATCGTCGAAAAGTGTTTTTTTTATCAGATTTTTCCACAGTCGTCGAATCACCTTGTCACAGGCAAGCGCGATCAGGTAGGTAACCTTGTTTTATTTGCTTGTCTAATATTGTCTCGTCGAATAGATGGACGACTTGTTTAGCGATCCAGAGGGTCTGGCGTGAGAGGTATTCGAGATGCGTGGGTTACAGCAAACAATGCAGATAGATCGGATTCGAAGGTTGGCTTGGTGGGAAATGCCAAGTAGGAGGTTTGCGATGACATACCATGTACATCATCTCTTACAAGAGAAGGAGTGTGGCTCTGAAGTCATTACCGGTTCTTCTCAGAGCCATACCCCTTCTCTAAAGTCCTTCTCTGAGTTACGGTACAGGATCTTTTCAGGGCTCTGAAAAGTTATTGGTTTTTTTCCCCCTCAGGAGCTATAGTCCTTCTCTTAAAGGCCCGATACAACATTGGAAAGATCGGAAAGCATCGATGTCCACAGATTTCCTTCCAATTTACACAGTTTGTATGGTCTTAAAATTTAGTGGGCCTGACGTTTCGATCCTAGCAGGACCTTTCTCAAAGGCAGAGAAAAGTCCTGCTAGGATCGAAACGTCAGGCCCACTAAATTTTAAGTTTTGCATTCTGGTAATTTTAGTCAGTAAGCAGTTTGCAACTTTTCTGTATATCAGTTTGTAGATGGTCATGATAGAATCCCCATGTTGAAATCTTACGGTCTGGGATGCTGTACTTCTAGAGAAATCTTCACTCAAACATCGACAAATAGTTTATTACTCGCGAGAAATAAACTATTTCTTACACTAGAGAACAATGCGAAAATGTCATTAAAATTACATTAAACATCCCCAAAAAGCAATCCTGCGAAAGTTCTACCTCAAATGGTGATCTGAGAAAGTAGAAAAAAGGTAAAAAAAACTGTCACTATTTGTCGATGTTTGAGTGAAGATTTTTAGGGAAGTACAGCATCCCAGACCGTAAGATTTCAACATGTGGGTTCTATCATGACCATCTACAAACTGTGTAAATTAGAAGGAAATCTGTGGACATTGATGTTTTCCGATCTTCCCAATGTTGTATGATTGGGCCTTTAAGCACATTTTTTTGCACTTAATTAAGCGGCTGCATTCATATTTGAAATTGGGCCATGATTCGTCCTTGGAAAGCTTTTCCTGCTTAAGCGGCTCTATGGCCATTTACGAAATGAAGGCTTAGGCTTCGTCTCCGTCTGACAAAACCTGAAAATCCAGGTCGTGGTTTGTTTCCGAATGTGCAGGTTTGTTGGCTGTGATAGGTACAGGGTATTCACCCAAGAAACTGGGGCCAAACGCTTGTTTATAGATGCCTGTGATATTATTATAACGAGAAAGATAAAAAACAAAATATGTGACCCGGCACATCATAATGAGGAATAACCCCCACTTTTAAGATTTTGAGATTTTCTAATGATGTTAAAGAGTGTACCATTAGCTTTCAAATGATATCAACATTTCCTCCAATACATTAACTTTCCGAAAATAAAAATAAAAAATAAAATTGATTTTTAATCGAAAAGAGAAGATACTTTGACTTTAGGCGTTGTTTACTCGAAAAGTGTTTTGGTGGGATATTCCTCATGTCGCTGTGCCGGGTCACATATGATCGAAGCCTTAGCCCGAGCCTAAGCCTTCATTTCGAAAATGGTCGGTGAAATTGACCTCGGGTTTCAAACCGAAAAGTACCGAAAAGTACCGAAGAGCAGCGATCCCATATCGAGAACGAGGTTGCAATGACTACGCTTCTTTAGTCAGGCCTGTGGGTATGAGGACTCCAACCAGACGGCCGGTAGCCATCGAAGTGCCCGGCCTAAACCATTCAGCATCGTATCCATCATCACTCCACGGCAGATCCACTTTACGCAACAAACTATTCGAAGATCTCTCCCCTTTCATCGAGCACCGCATTTTGCTTTCATCGGGTGCTCGAATTAACCGCACTGGACCTAGAGTTGCCAGTTTTGACACTTCCTATAACAAACGGCCTGGTTTGGAACGAGTCAAGTTCAAAACCGATTCATAAAATGATGATAATAGTTGACGAATTCAATTTAAATTATTTGTTTGGATAGGACACGCACAGACAAAAAAAAATCCCCGCGACCCAGCCGAGAACCGCGCTCACGGTCATGAAAGGATCGTTGATCATAATAACTGCATTGAATGAAGGCCACATCTTTGTGCCAAGTTTAACTGGCGCACGGTTGAGAGTTTGTACAAAGTGAGCATCGCTAGAAAAGTGAATGAGAGAGAAAGAAAGAAAGAAAGAGAGAGAATGAGAGAGAAAGAGAGAGAGAGACAGGGGAGAGAGAGAGAGAAAACGAGTAAGAGAGAGGGACAGGGGAGAGAGAGATGAGAGAGAGAGAAAGAGAGAGAGAGAGAGAGAGACAGGGAGAGAGAGAAAAAAAAGAGAAAGAGAGAGGGACAGGGGAGAGAGATGAGAGAGAGAGACAGAGACAGGGGAGGAAAAAAGAGAGAGAAAAAGAGAAAGAGAGAGGGACAGGGGGAGAGAGAGATGAGAGAGAGAGAAGGGGAGAGAGAGAGGAAGAGAGGGAGGGAGAGAGAGAGATAGAGATAGAGAGAGAGATAGAGAGAGAGAGAGAGAGATAGAGAGAGGGTGATAGAGAGAGAGAGGGTGGGAGAGAGAGAGAGATAGAGAGAGAGAGAGAGAGAGAGAGGAAGAGAGGAAGAGAAAGAAAGAAAAGTCGTATTCGAAGTTACAAAGCCAATTGCCTGACGCCACACCGTGTGCAGCGCGGTTGCAGTAAAGATGCATGTGTTTATTAAACACACAAATGAGTTGACTCGCTGCAAAGTGTGCCTAATTTGGGTCGGTCAGTAGTTGTGACGTGACAAAATCACCCGTACGCTTAGGCGTGTATGCCTTTGGGCAGATCGTACAATTGTTGATATCTAAAGCCTACCCCCTCCCCCTCCCCCTCCCTCTCTCTCCTCTCTCTCTCTCCATATCCCTGTGTCTCTCTCATCCCTATCTTTTCATGTCTCTCTCACTCTCTCGCTCCCCTCTCTCTGTCTCCCTCCCTCTGTCTTCTTTCCCACTCCGTCTCTTACTCCCCCTCTCCCCCGTCTCCGTCTCTCACTCTCACCACACCTTTCTCCCCTCTCTCCCTCTTTCCGTGACTCTCTCATCTTTCTCTGTCTCTCTCTCCTCTCTCTATTCCCCTCTCTTCCTCTCTGTCCCTCCCTTCTCTCTCCATCTCTCCGTCTCTCTCCCTCTTTCTGTGACTCTCTCATCCCTATCTTTCTCTCTCTCCCCTCTCCTTGTCTCTCCCCTTCTCTCCCTCTCACCACTTCCCCCTCTCCCTCTCCCTCTTCAACCCCTCTCTCCCCCTCTCTCTCTCTCCCTCTCTCTCTCCCTCTCTCTCCCTCTCTCCCCTCTCTATCCCTCTCTTTCTCTCCCCTCTCTCCCCTCTCTCCCCTCTCTCGATCTCTCCCTCTCCCTCCCTCTCCCTCTCTCTGTCCGTCTCTCTCCCCCTCTTTCTCTCCCTCACCCCTCTCTCTGTCTGTTTATCTCTCTCCCTGTACCCTCTCTCTGTCCGTTTCTCTCTCTCTCCCTCTCCCCTCTCTCTCTGTCCGTCTCTCTCTCTCCATCTCCCCTCTCTCTGTCCGTCTCTCTCTCTCCCTCTCCCCTTTCTCTGTCCGTCTCGCTCTCTCTCTCTCTCCCTCTCCTCTCTCTCTGTCTGTCTGTCTCTCTCTCTCCCTCTCCCCCTCTCTCTCTGTCCGTCTCTCTCTCTCTCTCTCCTCTCCCTCTCTCTCTCTCTGTCCGTCTCTCTCTCTTTCTCCCTCTCCCTCTCTCTCTCTCTCTCTGTCCGTCTCTCTCTCTCTCTGTCTCTCTCCCCTGTCTCTGTCTGTCTTTCTATCTCTTGGGATGGTGGCTTCATGGCCCGGCTGCATAATTCAAACCTTTGTACAGCGCAAATCAATTTTTCAACACTTCGATTGATAAAACAGCGCTGATGCCTGTACCCCAGACGACCCAAGCCGAAGTGTACACTTTGGGGTTTGTGTTCTCTTCTCCTGTCCGCCCCAATGTTTAGACTGCCGAGAGTGGGAGCGAGTCAACAAGGCAGACCCACCGGTAGCTACGGGTAAAGAGAGAGAGAGAGGGGGAGAGAGGGGGAGAGAGAGGGAGAGAAGGAGCGCGCGCCGTGTTGCACCGCACCCGGGTGTAGCGGTCCTGCGTGCGGTCGGTGATGGAGACGGCTACTTGGGGCTGCCCTACGCGGCTGCATGAATTCCTGGTTACGGGGCTCGTCACCCCGGCTCCATGGGATGGATTGGGTAGGGAGGGGAGTGGGGGGAGGAGAGAGATGCGGGGGGAAACAGGGTAAATAAAGGGGGGGGCATGGGTGTCAACAGTTGCCGGTCTGAGGGACGACCGGGCGTGCAGACCAGGGAGTCATCTGATCAAGGGGGTTGGGTTTGGGTGGAGCTACCCAGCCAAGCGTACTGCATTATTACCGCTTTGTTCCATTATCCAAACGCCGGGAGCAGAACTGTCATAATGGTCGCCCTCATAGCAGGGGAATTATCGACAATGATGATGACATTTAGACAACCAAAATACATCTCCCAAAGTTGTTTTTCTTTTCTGAAAGGCATAGTGCAGTCTGGCGTAAAGGCAGCCGTTAATCAGAAACGGGAGATGGTTCGGGTGATGATCACTGGGATGGTGGGTATAGTAGGGGTCAAAATTCAATTGATTCTGAAGCGAACGAGCAGCTACCGGCCAGGTGGGGGGTGTGAAAGGGGCAAGTCATGGGCTAGAATGTGGGGCCCAAGCTGGGCTGAAAGACACGGTAGCTCAATGCGGTTCAAAGTTACCCAGGGACTTCGTCAAAATGTACTCGAAGCTGCAATGCGATGGGGGTGTCAAAGGTTAAAACGTACTGACCTTACAGGGCAATTAGTTCCTGAGGTCAAACGTGGATTCCGGAAGACGACGGGTTCCAATGGGCTCGCCACTAGGCTCAGGTCAATGAAAGCATAAGGGAAATGCGCTCAAAGGTACAAGGTACTGGGATTAAGGGCACAAGGTACTAGGCTCAAGGATTCACGGTACTGGGCACAGGGGTATACAAGGTACCGAGTTCAAGGGTGCAAGGTACTAGGCTCAAGGATATAAGGTACCTGGCTCAAGGGTACAAAGGTTCTGGGCTGAAGGGTATAAGGTACTAGGCCCAAGGGTACACGGTACTGGGCTCGATGATACAAGGTACTCATGGGCTCAAGGGGGCAAGATAATGGGCTCAAGGTTGCAAAGTATTGGGCTCAAGGGTGCATAGTACTGGGCTCAAGGGTACAAGATACTCGGCTCAAGAGTGCATAGTACTGGGCTCAAGGGTACAAGATACTCGGCTCAATGGTGCAAAGTACTGGGCTCAAGGGTACAAGATACTGGGTTTAAGGGTACAAGGTACTGGGCTCATGGGTATACGGTACTCGGTACTCGGCTCAAGGGTGCATAGTACTGGGCTCAAGGGTACAAGATACTCGGCTCAATGGTGCAAAGTACTGGGCTCAAGGGTACAAGATACTGGGTTTAAGGGTACAAGGTACTGGGCTCGTGGGTATACGGTACTCGGTACTCGGCTCAAGGGTGCATAGTACTGGGCTCAAGGGTGCAAGATACTCGGCTCAATGGTGCAAAGTACTGGGCTCAAGGGTACAAGGTACTGGGCTCATGGGTATACGGTACTAGGCTCTGAAGGGGGCAGTGTACTGGGCTCAAAAATATAAGGCACTAAAAGGCACATGACTCTTAATTTGGCCCGTCCGCAATCCGCTTTTATTTGATCATAAATTATCACCAATTAGGATATTTACAATGTCATAATTGCACCTTTAATTTCAAGAGGTCCTCATCTTCAAGGGCTCCGTTTCTAGATACTGATTGAAATTTGACACCAAAACTGTATCTGTATTCATTTAGTATTACACAGCTGTACTGTCTCAACAGGACACGTTCATACACTATTGGCAGATTTCAATACAACTTCCCTTCCGAGTACAGAAATTGATTCTTTTCGAGAAAGCAACACCTTAAAACTTACAAAAAGATTGTCCGTCAACATTTGGTTGAGAATGGGCCAACGATATGTCTGCCAGAATAGTTCTAAAACGCATGATTGTATGGTATCGTTACCTTTATAGTTTATTGCACGTCTGAGAGCATGTGATGGATGTATACGAGGTGCTTCGTAATGGTTTATCGTCTTCTTAAAATGGACTCTCCTTCTCCATTTCAGAAGATTGAGGTCACAGCTGAATAATGACACGGATGTCTCACTCAACATACTACACGGATTTCTGACTGAAAGGTTGACAGTCTGCGTGAGCTGATACAAATGGAGGCCATTTTGAATTGAGACGCATATCGGCCATCCTGGGAAAAAAAACCGCGTGTCGTCGTCCTCGACAAAAAAAGAAGCGTGGATTGAATCTTGGCCTTGTGCCGTAGAGGGGAGTTATCGGATGAGAGTTGATCAAGTCGAGGTCAGAGTTAGGACAGGAGATTGTCGATGTGGAAGTTGCACGGTGCTCTCTGCTGGGCCTGCCTGCGTTTGCCGACGGAGAGTTGGACGGTCTTGTAGGGGAGACGCGGCTCGGCGAGGCTGGCCACCGGCCAGGCCACGTCCACGGTCGACGGGAGGCTGGCGTGCGACGGCCCCGCCGACAATTTACCGGCCGCCTGGTGGTGGGCATGGGAGCGGCCGCCTCGCCTCCTGGCGTGGCACGAGAGCTGGTGGCGGTGGTGGTGGTGCTGGTGCTGGTGCTGCTGCAGCTGGAGAAAGCCGGCAACCTTGATGGGCAGGGCCGGGTGCGGGTACGGCGCGCTAGCCAGGAGCGGCAGCGGGACGTACTTGGCGGCCTGGGGCAGCAGCCTGGCCGAGGCCGCCGTCTGCCCCGCGGGACCCGCGGGGCAGACGGCGTAGGCGAAGGCCTCGGCCGGCACCTTGGCCGCGGGGCGGGGGGACTCGGAAGCCCCGCGGGGGCCGCCCGGGCGCTCGGGCGCCGCGGCACCGTCCCGTCGTCCGCCCGTCTCCGTCCGCCGGACGGCGGCGTCCCCAGCGCGACCGCGGCCGCCGCTCATCCCCTCCTCGCACTCGCCGAACCCCAGGATGCTGTCGATGCTGAACGGACCGGTGAACTTAGCACGCGTCGGCGGCTGGGGCGCTCGGGCTCGGTCGGCCCCGGCCCGGGCGGGCCGCGACGCCGGGCCCTTCCCCGGGCGGCGGCGAGCCGGGTCCCCGGCTCGCATCTCCCGCTCCCGGCTCCGGGAGATGCGCTTGCGGCGCCGCCGGAAGACGCCGTCGGCGAAGGTGTACTGACTGTCCTCGTTGATGGTCCAGTAGTTGTCCTTGCCCCAGGGGCGGGCCGGGTCTCGCAGGATCTTGACGAAGCACTCGTTCAGCGAGAGGTTATGGCGGACCGAGTTCCGCCAGCCCGTGTAGGCGCCGCGGAAGAAGGCGAACCGCCGCATCAGGTAGTCGTTGATCTCGGCCAGCGTCAGGCGGCCGGACGGCGAGTCGCGGATGGCCATTGCGATCAGTGCGATGTAGGAGTACGGCGGCTTGGGGTGGCGGTGGTAGGTGGGCTTGGCGCGGCCGGGCGACTTGAGATCGCCGGCGTCAGGCTCGTCCCTCTCTAGCTCTGCTCCCTCCTCCTCCTCCATCTCCTCCTCCACCTCCTCCTCCTCTTCCTCTTCCTCCTCGGCGGCGCGGTCATCGTCACCGAATTCCCCCAGATCGTCATCGCCGCCGCCGCCGCCGCCGCCGCCGCCGCCGCCGCCTCCTCTGCCCGCGACGAGGACGCCGGCCGACTCGGAGACGGTCGGGGAGAGAGGCTCGGAATCCGAGGCCGGCATGGCGGCCCAAATCTCGGCCGGACCGCGGGCGGGCGAGGGGAGACGGGGACGCACCTCGCTGTCCATCGCGATGCCCGAACAGCCGAAAACGACAAAACAAGAAATGAAAGAAAACAAACCCACAAGAAGCCACCAACAACGAGAGTTCGATTCACGCTCCTCGCAGAAAGGAGAGCTGCATTCTATACCGCGAGAAACCGACCCAAACTTTGGACTTCTCCTCGGACGAGAAGGATCGATACCCCCGCGCCGAGTTTTTTTTTCCTGTCTCGTCAGACTGAGTCTAGCTCTCCCAACGGACTGAGGAGAGAGTGTCACCTCTCCCCGAACGTTGGCGATCACTCGCCGTCCTGTGGCAATAGGAGGGGGAAAAAACGGACAGTGGCACCACAAGGCAAACAATAATGGAGGGGCGGTATATTAGAGCGATCTGACTGACTGGAGGGGGGGGGGCTATTATATATACACACGGCAGGCAGGGCCGGTGCGGACCCCGAGCCGCAAGAGTCACCGGCCCTCGGTCCAATCCTTCTGTGTGCGGGACCACCGTCCGTTCTCCCGGCGGCCCGCCATGGCAAAAGTTGACACACGCCGAAAGGAAGGAGGGGAAGGGAGGGAAGAGAGGGAGGGGAGGGGAGGGGAGGAGTGGGGAGGGGAGGGGAGAAGGGGGTGGTGGATGAAGGGATGAAGGGAAGTGGAGGGGAGAGGGGAGGGAGGGAGGAAGGAGGGAGGGAGGGAAGGGGAGGGAGAGGGGGGAGAGAGGAGAAATGGGTGGGGAGAGGAGGGAGAGGAGAGGGAGGAGGGAAGGAGGGAGAGGAGAGAGAGGAGGGAAGGGGATAGAGGTGAGAGGAGAAATGGGTGGGGAGAGGAAGGAGAGGAGATAGGAGGGAAGGGGAGGGGATAGGGGAGAGAGGAAAAATGGGTAGGGAGATGAGGGAGAGGAGAGGGAGGAGGGAAGGGGGGAGAGGAGAGAGTGTGGGGAAGGGGATAGGGATGAGAGGAGAAATGGGTGGGGAGGGAGGGAGAGGAGCGAGAGGAGGGAAGGGGAGGGGATAGGGGTGAGAGGAGAAATGGGTGGGGAGAGGAGGGAGAGGAGAGAGGAGGGAAGGGGAGGGGATAGAGGTGAGAGGAGAAATGGGTAGGGAGGGAGGGAAGTGAAGCGGGTAGAGTGGAGACGGAGGAGGGAGGTAAGGAGAGGAGAGAGAAGAGGAGAGTGGAGGGAGGGAGGGAGATAGAGGAAGGAAGCAGGGGAGAGGATGGAGGGAGGGTGTGAAGAGAACGGAGCGAGAGGGGAGGGGAGAAGGGGAGGTGGGTGATGTTTGAGAGATAGTGGGGCTGCATGAGAGGAGACGGAGGGAGGGAGGGAAGGATGGAGGGAGGGAGGGAGGGAGAGAGGGAGGGAGAGAGGGAGGGAGGGAGGGAGCGAGGGAGGGAGCGAGGGAGGGAGGGAGGGAGGGAGCGAGGGAGCGAGGGAGGGAGGTCTATGAATAATGGAATATTTGAGCCATGAGAACCTGTCCCCTTCACAAAATCTCACGAGTTTACCAACTATTTTTATCTCTGCATTCTGGGCTGCTGCCTTCTATATCCTGGACATGCATTGTCTTGACACAGAGACGGACAGACAGTCAGAGTGTCTGGGAGAGCCGGGTAGCTTCCATCCGTGAACCACAAGGGGCTTTAGTATGGACAATTACAATAGGATGCACGTACAATCAATTGGATGATGTGACACATCTAGGTTTATTGAAGCAGACGACATACAACAAAAATAATAAGAGAACAGTGTTCTCAGATTGTGTACAAGAAAACCCGTAACACATTTAACAGCTCCACTTCAGACGTGCGTGTGCTTCACAGAGAGTTCGATTTAAACACGCAGCTATAACCCTAACTCAACAGTAATCTTTGGCGTCGAGAAAATGTTGCTGAAAAAGACACATCGCGTTTCCCAAGTATCACAATGACAGTACTATTAATTCTCTTTAACTATTTCTTCTTTTTTTCATAAAATGTTTTCTTAGTATCAATAGCTTACAGATTATTTTAACAAAAATAGAACATTTTCAAATAATGTAAATACATATTATTTAAGACAATATAAAATACTAAGTACTGACTTCTCAACCACGAGTAGATGACTACTTGAGAAAGGCCACCATCTAAGAGCTGGAAGATTGAGATTGGAAGAGCGCTGGTACGCAAAACCAGAGGTCTCAGGTTCAAATCCTTGTCCAGTCAGAGTTTTCGTTGCAATTGTTCCTTTTTTTTCCCCAAACAATATAACATTTAAAATAACATGTAGTGGTATAAAAGTAATATCCGTTGAGAATGGAATGATATTAATGGCACATTTTAATCAAGATCATATAGTTATGACAGGTCTGAAAAGCCGTTGGACACATAGGTCTAATTGTATAGTTTGTTCCGGACATAGGGTTAAAACTCTATGGTTCCAGGTTTGTACTTACAGAGAGCGCTATTCAATTCTGAAAAGATTCAACCAACAGAGGGCGGTATTCAAATTGCTTTAGACGATTGTGGCCGTGTACTGTCTGACTCAATCATTATTGGCTGCGGCTAGAAGTAACACGCAATCCTATGGGAACTGGCTGCAGCCGGCTTTGGTGACGACTTCCATAGACTCGCGTGTACTTTCAAGCCGTAGCCAATGAATTCGGACGCAGGGTGACTCTGTGTATGATACTGTCTGATGCATGATGCTTGTAGGACTATAGTTATAGGGGTAACATGGATGATGATGGCCTCCCGTGATGAGTTAACGGCACGGCAGTTAACCAGGGTTAGCTAACTGAACGCAACTAAGTGTGTTCGCCAAAAGGGCGTAAGTGCGTTCAAACGCTAAGATCACTTGATGCCCTTCTCAAGGGAACAAAACCAGTCTGGTCTGGGTTTTTTTGCTTTTTACAATGAGTTTTTACGTCATTGTGACGAAATTATGTGAACACGGAATGTGGTCTGGATAGAATGATAATTGAAGCATGTAATCAATCGAAAAAAATGGGTCATTAAAAAATGTCCGTAGTGACCTTATTTTGCCGTTACGCCCTTAAGCAAGGCAGCCAACGAATTGTCATTGGGGCTACTGCTGCTGCTGCTGCTGCTGCTGCTGCTGTTGTTGTTGTTATTTTTTAGAACCACCGTCCGAGAAATACCGTAGAGACCGCCACGAGTTCCAGCAGCAGAGCGGGCAGGCTCAGCCCTACCGTGCCCGCGCCGTTCTCCCCGGTACCCTGGTCGCCCTGGGCCCCCTCGTCCGCCCCGTCGTCGTTCGTCGGTCCGCATATGCCGCAGCTCATCCGGCAGTACTCGTGCATGTACTCGCTGTTGACGTCACACTCTCCGTTCACTGCCCACGTGTCGCAGTTCTCATTCAGGTCCATGCATTCTGTGAGGTGGGGGTGGACAAAAAAAAAGGGATTCGGCACTTTATTATTTTGAACACCCGCAGGTCGCCACTGGCTTAGACTCGGGCTTACTATAGTGCTACGGTCACTCATTTCAATTGCCCGTGTTCACTTCACTGGGCTTCTAGTCACAGGCATCTAAAAGCAAGCGTTTGGCCCCAGTTTCTTGGCGGAAATTCATCTGTATTAATCCGTCGTCAAACAAGCCTGCAAATTCGGCGAGAAGCCGCAACGTGGATTTTCAGGTTTTGTCAGACGGAGACGAAGCCTGAGCCCGATCCATGGATGCGTGAAGGGCCTAGAGCTCTATAAATAAACTCCAGTGCGCACTCATCGCGTGACGCGTGCCGACAAGGGGACTGCGACGCCATTACCAAAGAGGGCAAATGCATGGAGCTCTATGGGGCAAACTAATCCCAATTTTTACAAAAGAAAGTAGGACATTAAAATTCGCCAATCCCTTGAGGTTTCCAATCCCCTAGTTTCCGCATTCACAACCTTTCGGCTATACCTTTCCCCATTCATGTTCGAGGTAAAGTTGACCTCTTTGGTAATGGCGGATGCGCGTCCATGTCGGCACACGTTCGTACCGCGCGTTGATAGGGGAGTGCGCACGTCTAGTTTATTTATAGAGTTTTATGGTAGAAGAGCCACAGTTGCATACGAGCGCGTGTCATTTTGAGACAGGGCGGGCTTGTTCTAATTCCTGATTGGTCCTATAGCTGTGGCTGTTGTTACGGCAGTCGTCCGTGTGGTTCCCTGACTTCACAGTATTTGTCAGGATGTTTAGCTCTTGGAACCAGACTATCAGCTAATAGACTGGTTCAACCAGCCTGCAATGCTGACGAAATACAATCAAGTCAGGGAACCACACGGACGACTGCCGTAACAACAGCCACTGCGTTGTTTTTTTTACCCATCTGCGAACACTGGCCGTGTGCGAAACTCACCGACGGTCCTCTGCACGCACTGGTTGCAGCTCCGTTCGCAGTTGGGCAGCATCCAGCCCGGGTTAGCCTGGCACTCGCCTCCGTTGGCCCAGTCCGCGCAGCGTTCGTCCATGTCGGCACACACCGACGCTGCCAAAGGGAAGGGAAAACACGACCTCGTTGTTCAATATCATCAACCATAGTCCAGCCAGACTGTCTAGCTGACAGCTGAAGCTCCTTCTAAGTCTAGAAGCAGTTCAACAATCTCCGGACGTCTCCAAAGTCATTGGCTACGACTAAAGAAGACATGTGCGTTGCCTAAATAACAGCTATAATCTGCATTTTGACACTTGACTAATATTATCAACTCAAATTGAGGAAGAGAAAGACAGCGAGAAAGAGAGAGAGAGGGAGACACAGAGAGAGAGACAGAGAGAGAGAGAGAGAAACATACAGAGCAGAGAGAGACAGAGAGATTGAGAATTGGGCAATGTCATATACAGTCATATAAAGACAGACAGAGAGAGAGATGAAGAGAGAGGGACACAGACAGACAGACAGAGGGAGACAGACAGACAGACAGACAGAGGGAGACAGACAGGCAGAGGGAGACAGACAGACAGACAGACAGAGGGAGACAGACAGGCAGAGGGAGACAGACAGACAGAGGGAGATATACAGACAGAGGGAGACAGACATACAGACAGAGGGAGACAGACAGACAGAGGGAGACAGACAGAGGGAGACAGACAGACAGAGGGAGACAGACAGACAGAGGGAGACAGACAGACAGAGGGAGACAGACAGAGGGAGACAGACAGACAGAGGGAGACAGACAGACAGAGGGAGACATACAGACAGAGGGAGACAGACAGACAGAGGGAGACAGACAGAGGGAGACAGACAGACAGAGGGAGACATACAGACAGAGGGAGACAGACAAACGGAGGGAGACAGAGGGAGGCAGTTGGACAATAACATACATAGAACTACAGGGAGAGACACGTATACACGTGAATCAGAGAACCGAATCTCTGAACCGAATTTGCGAGCAATGCGTGTGGCGACTAGTCGACTAGTCGACTTGCACCTACCTGGTGTGGTGATGGTGGTGCCGGCTCCGCACACCTGGCAACTACGGCGGCAGAAGCGGTTCATGTAGCCCGGGTTTCGCTGGCACTCGCCGATGTTGGCCCAGTAGCGGCAGTTGACATTGTCGTCCCTGCAGTCTGAAAGTGAACCAGCGAACAACAGACAGTGACTATCTAAACCGTGACTATTGGGTGAATAGGCTACGTCACGTTGCCATGAAAAACACAAAATCATGGTGATTTCATGGAACCCTTTTAGAGTGAAATCACCCTGAAGATTTCACCTCATCTGACCTGCTTTAGCCAAATCACCACACAACTCATCTGCCAGGCAGTTGTGGTCTAGTCTGTGGAATTTTTATACACCATGGGCTTGTGCGTTGCAGCCATTTACCACCAAGAAAGT
>OX465110.1:2219651-2222151 GCA_949987565.1 Luidia sarsii | reverse complement strand
TTTTAAGCAAACATTTTGCAAACTGCTGACTGACTGAGATGACCCCAAAAGCGAACATCCAAAAGTATAGGTGGCCTGACGTCTCGATCCAACAGGACCTTTGGGAAAGGTCCTGCTAGGATCAAAACGTCCGGCCCCACTAATGGCATAAAATGACCGGATTCTGCTATTTTACCTGTTCTGATTTTGGAGTTTTCGTAAAGAATGTGCTCCATGCTTTCCACCTCTTCCTCCGTGCCGAATCTCTCCATTTCTGCAAAAGAGCAAAAGAGAGACAGATGTGAGGGCAGTAAATGATTAGGCCACCTCGACCAAACCGGAAAGGAGAGAAACGGAAGAAAGGGTTGGTGTGATGACCGACACACCGCCCCAGCGCGCCTCGACAAAAGGCAGACCCTTTCCGTTGATAAACACACAGAGAGGATGTTATCTTATCTTGAAACACTCACCTTCGTACGTTGGCTCCATGAATACGACCTTGGTGGGGGGACAGAAAGAGAAAGGGATATCAGTTAGAGCGGATCACCAGGGAAGTCTTAAATGAAGCCATATGGACAGTTTTTTCTTCTCCAAAACCCGGCTTAGGCTCCGACTTCGTCTCTGTTATGCAAAAGCTGAAAAGACTGGTTGGAGTTCTTTGTTGAACTTGAAGCTTGTGGATTTCTTTTTCTTTCAAAACGCAGTTTGATATTCAAGAACGAAGCCAAAGGCCTTCCCCTTTTCAGGCATTGTATTTTTAGAATAGACGACCTTCCAGTAATGGAATCTGTACTATAGGTTTTCAGAAAGTGACTTATACACCATGACCCGCCAACACTAAATCAAATGACCAGCTGACGAACTGACCCACGGTCGAGTTGGCAAGGGGCATAATGACAGGAAGACATTTTTAACGGTCCTATTGGTAACTTAAAACAAACGAGTTGGTCTGCCGGCCTATATACGTGCAATTGAGCTCAAGCTTGCACAAAACTTTAGCGTGCCCGATGTCAGGCTCCGAGCAGAACAATAACTGAATTATGTCTCCCGGAAATGTCCTGGTAGAATCAAAACATGGGGCATTATTTTTAAGTCGATAACAAGTTTGTTTCTCTACTTTGATTGAACGAGATTTGAAGGTTTTCATTGTGGGAATAGAGCAAGGAGTGTAGGTTTGCAATGACGCCATGTAAAATTATCTTTTGTGTGTATGCGTGGTTCTTCAAAAGAGAATTGTGCATGGTGTCATCACAAACCTACTCCTTCTACTCTACTCTTGAAATTGGTCAAGGACCCGCGACTATACAGGCTCCTACACAACATTGGTAAAATCCAAAAACTGAAATGTTCACAGATTTACATGAAACTTATACAGTTTGAAGATGGTTATAGTAGAAACCTCGCACTGAAATATTTCTGCCTAAAATGTTGTATTTTGGGAGAAATAAGTAAAAGAAATAGTTTACGTCTCACCGAGATCTAAACTATTTTTCGGAACAGTACCGTACGGCGTTGATCATGAATGCTGCATTTTCGCGAAACAAATGAAGCCGTTCTCACGATTTTCTCGAGACTCGGTTGGCGGATTGAGCAGAACTTTTCACAGGTGTGCTATTTCATGCATATGTTGGATCAGACAACGTGTGGATGCTATTCTTTGACCTCGACCAATGTTGTGAAAGGGGCTTTAACAAGTTAACACCAAACGTACCTCGAACAAGGGAACGCCGTTTGGAGTCAGATCTCCGGTAGCATTGTCGAAGGTATCCGGTACGTCAGGAAGCTGCCATCGGATAAAAGAACGGAAGACGGAATTTGAAATGAAACATAAACTAAAAATGCATATCATTTGAATTTGATCCCAAAAATAGGAGGGCCCAAAGTTTTGACTCAAAGTCCTGCTGGGATCGAAACGTCGAGCCCTTCTACGTTTTGATATTTGACTTTTCTTTCCTCAGTAAAACAACCTTATTTATTCATTTGAAATACTCTCCTTGCGGTTTTCAATAAATGCATAAAAGAGACAATGCATTCTGATTTCGCATTAAATTTAGCAAGATCATGCACCATTTGTAGTAGAAATGTATTTTTCTAGTACATAGCATCTGTTTAGCTCATTCTTAAAATATCAAAAGGGACGATTTAATATCGTTCATCTTCATCGTGTAGATGTGGTAACGGCAAAGGAGAAGACTTATTAAGAAAGACAGTTTTGTTAAGTTTACCAAATCAAATCGTTTCGTAATCAACGTTAATACTCAAAGTGCTCCTAATACAATAACTATTTTGAGTCCAGAATGATGAAGTAATGTCACAGGAACAAAATACGTGAATCGGAGTTTCCTTATCTACTTGGCAGACAGAACACAAGTCGCTCTATCTCTCCTCTACCATGCAATCTTTACCAAAGGAGATGTGACGCCCAAGATTCTATGGAAACAAGCTGCTTTTGAATCACCGTGACTTTGCATCATATGTAATCGTAAAGGGCAAACTATTTGATTCTTGGTCACTACTGTAG
>OX465110.1:2169651-2214651 GCA_949987565.1 Luidia sarsii | reverse complement strand
GGACTATCAGCAGCTCTTTAACAGAGGTCTCATCAGACGCGGGTTTATCCATACTAGACCATTGGAGAAGTGCCTCCAAAACAGTCACGGTGTCACGGTATTGGGGATCCGTTAGAGCCAATGGGGTGAGCGCACTTTTCTTTCATATCCGCTGGTGGAAAGACGTGGTGTACATAACCGACGGGTTCTGTTTGCACTGACAATCTCGGGCGGAAGTTGCGTGATGGCTATCGGTACGGCTGAATATGGAGCGCCAAATGTGGACGGATCAAGCTTCTCATCTTTATGCCGGTATAGATTTTCAGGGTTTTAGGATATTCGTGTCAAGGGTGTTGCGGTGGCTCAATTTTCTGCAGGTAAAAAAATTCGAAGCAAATTCCAAAAACCTGAAAATCTAGTATATATAGTAATGTAGAAAGATAGGACTTGACAGTTTGCACGGTGGAAGTACCAAGCGGAAATTTTCAGGGAACACCTTGATGTAACATAATCTCTTCTGATAAGGAGAGTGAGGCTCTGAAACGAGCCGGTAATTCAACGTTTCGGGCAGTGCGTTCCCTGCCCGTGGTCAGCAGACTGCTCTGACTGTCATCAGTGCTTACAAGTGTTGTGGAAAGCGTTTTATATTTGTTATTTATTCATTTCATTTTTCGGGATACATGTACATTATTCACATCACAGCACTCAAGTAAGAATAAAGTGGAACACAGAAATAAATTTAAAAAAAATAAAATAAAAATAAATAAATAAAAAATAAATTAATTAATAAACAAACAAACAAACAAACAAACATACAACAACAGCAACAATAACAGAAACAACATCCAATTAACTCCCGCATGATTGCCATAAAAGAAACAATAGTTTCTGTCAGGGGGCTCTCCAAACTAATTGGATGACAGAAAAAAGAAGAAAAAAGATAAGGTATAAACATGGAAAAAGAACTATTGCATAAGTATATTACAAATATGCCAAATATACCAATTACAGAAATATTAAAATTTAGTGGGCCTGACGTTTCGATCCTACTAATCCCTACCCTACTCCTTTCCCTTCCCTTCGATCTCCCCCTACCAGCTAATTCACTCTTTGTCCTTTGTTTCTCATCCGTGTCCTATTCACTCTCTCCCCCTTCCTTCGTGTACATGTATCTGTTTTGTCCCTGTCACTCTGCCTTTGAGAAAAGTCCTGCTAGGATCGAAACGTCAGGCCCACTAAATTCTAAGATACGCCTTTTGGTAATTTTAGTCAGTAAGCAGTTTGCACCATTTTTGTATATCACCTTAATTACAGAAATAGATAATAAATCTTTGGAGCTTGGGGCTTGGACAATCTTTCCCCGCCCAACATGGCCACTGGGGCGTGAAGAGGTGAAAGGTCATCACTGGAGCGTGTCAGTGTGTGAGTGGGTGCCAAGGGTACAGGAAACCCAGGAGGCAGACTAGGTGAGGGGTGAGGTGGAGTTGTCCGTGGGTATAGAGGACCTCCCGATAAGTCATGAAGACGAACAGAGCATACTGTTTGAGACGTCGACTTCTTTTCAGAACCACAGATACTCACAAAAGATACATTTTTGAACGGTGTTACCGCAAACCATGTAGAAGTCCCATTGGACAGAAGTGGTCACCATATAATTATGCAACTGATGTGAACTTCCTGCTGAACGTGAGATATCCGGGCTGTTCACTTTTGGCGCTCCATAGATGAAACTCAACGCCAGGCCTTATCGGAAGTGAGCGTAACTGCCTTGAAGTGCGTACATACAGGGGCCGGGTAGGCGTCAGTGCTACGTCATTTCAATGCAATGGGAGGACGCAGGGTGATTCTGTATATGGGTGCATAGCACGCCGCTCCACGGAACAGACACAGAGACGCGATTCAACACACCGATCCAGCAGGCCACGCCCACCATAGCAACGGCCAAGCAACCGCGCACATGCGCACAACGTGTCACGATCGCCCACACGCAGTGCGCGTCCACTGCACGCCAGAATTACAATGCAAATAATCATGAAACACCGCTTGACCATGGTTAAGGATAAAACGCGGGTTTGCAAAAGAAATTGCCCGGTACTTACGAAAGAAAAGTAAACGCAACGAAAAGTGTGTAGTAAAGAATACACAATTTATAACGTTATGTCGGACAAAATGGCGGCAATTTGTCGGACCTTAAATCACGCGTTGTGATTGGTCAATTCGTCCAGGGGCGCCGCGTGATGGACTGTGCGCGTCAATAAAAATTGACTACTCCCAACAGCACATGCGCAATGTCTTTTTGGCGACATCCGAGCCACACGTTATGAGAGGTATAAGATGGCGCAGTGACCATTGTATGCATATTGCATTTTCACTTGAACAATGGAACACTATTTTGTATTCGCACAAGTTAGAGAAGGCTCCCTGTGTGGACATGAGTAGACCACCCTACCCTTTTGCAGTGTGTAATTTTATGCGGGCTTTTGCCCATGCTTGCATTGGTCATTCTCTACTGTAGGGTCTTGCACGTTTGATTGCAAAGAACCCACTAACAACGAGATGGATGTGTGCATGAGTGACAAAGCACACTGGGAGATTCATATGTACACTCTGCCTCTGACCATCGTGGTGGGCAATCCTATGCATCTTCAGCTCAATACTCAATTATATTTGCATAGGGTGTCTGTGCACAGCATAGTAGGTTATATTTGCATAGGGTATCTGTGCACAGCATAGTAGGTTATATAGGGTGTCTAGTTTAGGTAGTTAGTTATAGGTATTTAATAGGTTAGTCTACCCTTATTTTGAGTGTGTGCATCCCTGGATGTTGGCAGTAGTATATACAGCCACCCAAAAGGTGTACACACCAACTGGTGGCCGTGACTTGTCTCTCCACAAGAGGGCGCTATACACTAGGAAACACTTCTAGGAAACACCGGAGCAATATTATTGAATGCATATATTTCAGACCTTTCTTTTGCTACGTCACTATCGCAGATTTTGCCAACCGCGGTGGGCAAAACTATGGCTGGCCGTAAGTACAAAATTGAATAATGACACACAAAGTGTTGAAAATAACGCTCAAGTCAATCAACTTGACTGAATTGCAATGCTTAGACTAAACTACTTTCCATGTTAGCAGTTATTCAGCAACAAGTGGGTATTGAGGAGATATTCTGTGGCAACTTAGCAGAACGTTTTGCAATTTTTTTCCGCCCATACAAAATGGCGGCCATTGTTTGTAAACAATGGAACGGTCTGTAGGCTGCTGTACTGGAAAGTCTGGAAAGAGTCGACAGATTCCGCGCATTGTGATCGGCCATCGCGTTGTAAACTCTTGAGGGCGCACTATTGTAAATCGCCCGTTTTCCGAGCCCTAGCCAGTGCACATAATGTTGCGTTCCAATCACGTCGTGTTTATTGTGTTCACGACCAGTATTTCCCAGTTCACGAGTGGGCTGCATTCCAATGCTACTCACCAGTACCACGCCAACACGCACATTTTCGCAAGCGCATAGTCCGAAGAGTAATGCTAGTTGCTACGCGGCTGTTTGTCACAACATAGAAGTCAACGCGTGCCTGCGCGCGCACACACTCACAGACCCACTGCGCACACGGACCTGTCAAAACGTCATCAATTTGCGTGTATACTGTTTCAATTTGAAATCAAAGATGGCCGTCTTTTGGCTCTTTGGACGGGAGAGAATCTTCTCGATCACTTATAAGGGGAAATTTCTCCTTTTCCCCCAAACGTGAGTAAAACAAATGTATTGAAATTGAAATCGGTGATTCTCACTTAATCCAAAGATGGGTGCGTGGGACGGTTTCACGGGTGTTTTCGGGGTAAAATCTGAGGGTTTCGGTCGGGGGTAGTCATGGAGTCGAACACATCGCAAATCTGTGAGGGCCTCAAGTGGCATTGCTTTGTTTCAGGGATTCTTAGCCTCTCATTATCATAGCTTTTCTATAACCTGATGTTTATCTTTTCCATTTACACATCTTTAAAGGGGAATGCAACCCAAGAAATAAAGTTTGCTTATTTTATTGGGCGTTTAAATAAACCCACATTTACCTATGAGTCAGTCTTCTGTTAATAATGACCTACAACTGAATGTAAACAAGACCAAGGAAGTTTATGTGACAAGACCAAGGAAGTTTATTATGACTTTGTTTAATTATGTTTATTAATGTTCCCTTAGTCATAAATGGGTCAGAATTTATAAGTGTGCATTTTTTCTTGCTGTTACTATCTCTGCGGAACTAAAAATAGGATTTGAAAACGGATTTTGTAATTAGAAAAGCTCAACAAAGACTGTTGTTTTTTTCTGAGACGGCTGAAGTCCTTCCATGTCAGTCAAAAACTAGTTTTGAAGTTCTACGTTTGCAGTGATTGGAAGTGACTTATGAAAGTGTCTGTAGCTCGAGGCATATGAAGCTATAATTGAGCGGAAGCAGATTAGGGCTCTTGTCAAAAAGATCATCGGATGAGTGCCGGTTGAATTCATCCGACCGATAAAATCGGACGGGTCAAATCATCCGATACCCAACCGATGATCTTTTTGACAAGAGCCCTTAGGAGTTTGAGAGGTTGCCAAGCAGAAGAGTGTACCGAAAACTACCCTTTCAAGAATGATCATCAAATGTATAGATAGTCCTTTACGACCTGGCCGGCCACCCATGCTCAGCGTGGATGAGGGTACGTGCCAGTGCGTCACTGCCCAACATCAAAGTTTCAGCAAGGAACATTTTCGGTATCGGACGAGAATCTGTGAGCGAGCTTGCCTTTGAGATGAAAAAGAGCGTACCGGAAAGAAACCGCTTCAATCACGTCAACAAAAGTGCAGGATGCGACTCGGTACACTGCATCCCGAACCGAAGTTGGACCGGTAGAAAAAAAAAGCAACGAGAACAGGAAAACGTAGGAGGACATAAAGCAAGCAGGAACAGAAACAAACCAGAGATTTATGTCTGGTACTCTTAAAAAAAAATCTTTTTATCATATTTGCCTGCTAGAAAAAAATGTTTCTTTGGAGCGCATTCATGAAAACTCAAATTGCTGTCTTAACCATAGCCATCTACATTGAAGCGTTTCTTGTCATGGTAGCATAGAAAGAAAACAAATTGGGGAAACCAGCATCCGAAAAAAAAATCACAAATTAGCTCCAAAAATAATCTAATATTTTTCTAAGATTTTTTTCTCTTTAAAATCAACAATTAGTAGGTTCAGATAATCAAGTCATTGGTGTAAAATGAAATAAATGCATCATTATGCATTTGTGTTCCTTTAACTTGTATGTATACACATGTATGTATTTTATGAGTGTCCCACCTTTATCCAATATAGGTGTCCCATTTACCCCGTTGTGTTGGGTTATAAATGGGGTTATTTTGGCCCCTTGTTCCCCATAACATGCCTGCTTTTTTTTTTAAATAGTTGTGGTCAAAGTATGTTTAAAATCCCTACACAACATCGGTCGAGGTAAAAGAATAGCATCAATACGTTGTCTGATCCAACATATGCATGAAATAGCACACCTGTGAACATTTCAGCTCAATCCGCCAACCGAGTCTCGAGAAAATCGTGAAAACCGCTTCATTTGTTTCGCGAAAATGCAGTATTGAACGCCGTACTGTTCCGAAAAATAGTTTGGATCTCGGTGAGACGTAAACTATTTCTTTTACTCATTCCTTCCAAAATTTTAGGCAGAAATATTTCAGTGAGGGATTTCTACTATAACCATCTTCAAACTGTATAAGTTTCATGTAAATCTGTGAACATTTCTGTTTTTCGATCTCACCAATGTTGTCTGATTAACTGATTATTAACTGATTATGTGCTTAAGTGCCCCGCCTACCCCACACTCTTTACCTCATTCCCTAAGAAACTGGGGCCAAACGCTTGTTTTTAGATGCCTGTGATATTATATCGAGTAAGATAGATATGACCGAAGCCTGAGCCCCAGCCTAAGCCTTCATTTCGTAGACGGTCTTAGTCTGCTCATACACTCTTGTCATTCATCAGCGTGCTGTCTAGCCAGCAGCCAATGAAAAAAAGGTCGATATAGGATCTGGAGTAATGGCAAGCCGTTTAAATTTAGGGCCGCTTTTCAGATCGCAAGTTTTGAGCCAAAAATGACACTCTGCGGTTTCTCTCTGGAGGCGGTAGAAGAAATGAGATCGGACCGAAAGGATACGAAATGCGAGATGCATCGCCTAGTAACAAATACACAACAAATGACAGGATGACAAAGTTAAACATTGAAATCGGAGAGGCTAAAGTTGCACCTGTTTTTTTGGCGGGAATGGTATTATATTTCACGTGGGGTAAATGCAAATTGGCCAAATTCATGCGTGGTCGCATGGGTGTTTTTTTTTAGACAGGGACATGGTTTTTGGATTTTGTTTGTGTGTGGGGGTGGATTTTGGGTGAATTTATGGGAAAATGCACCACCAATTCGAGAAAATAAAACCTGTTAGCTAACGGGAAAATTGTCTTTTTCCCCCGAAGAAAAGCCTCAAACCACCCGAGTTCAGACCGTTCAGAGACAAACCTATGAAAACAACACAGACCACGGAACTTCACGGGTGCTGAAAATACTTCATCGGAATAACGAGGAATGAATATCTCGCAGCTGTTCACTTTATTCGACTAGTCTTGATTCGACCAAAGTCGACTTGTCGTGTTGGTAACCTCGGCCAGGCCGCTCGGAGAGATTCTCACGCCCAACCGGTACAATTGATTCCGCCTTATAATGTATAGACAACTTGGTGAAATACAAGAAGGTGTGTGTTTCCTTCTTCAGCCTTTAAGGGTAGCTCTTAGAGGCTATAACTAGTTGACAAGAAGGTGGATAAGCTTTAGTATTAGCAACACCATCCAATGCAATGCCAGGAGACTATAATCTAAGGCACAGTACGTATACGTAGTACCCTTCGTAGCCTCTTGAAGTCCCTACAAAACATCGGTCGAGGTCAAAGAATAGCATCCATACGTTGTCTGATCGAACATTATGCGTGAAATAGCACACCTGTGAATTCAAATTTCAGCTCAATCCGCCAACCGAGTCTCGAGAAAATCGTGAGAACCGCTCAATAAGTTTCGCGAAAATGCAGCATTCAACGCCGCACTGTTCCGAAAACTAGTTTAGATCTCGGTGAGACGTACACGATTTCTTTAACTCTTTTCTCCCAAAAATACAACGGGCAGAAATATTTCAGTGCGAGGTTTCTACTATAACCATCTTCAAACTGTATAAGTTTCATTCACATCTGTGAACATTATTTTCTGTTTTTCGATCTTACCAATGTTGTGTATGGGGCTTTAAGAGGAGTTGGTGCTAAACCATTACTGATGCCAGATCCCTCAACTGATGTAGTTAGTCTCGGAGTGGTATCCTTAGCTAGGTTGTTTCTGTTCGTCTACTTCCTCAAAAAAGGTGCCCCAAAAACCGGCTACTTGTACAAATTTTGCATCGAGACAGTCAGCCCATCTCAGAGATCTCCTGCCACATTCTCCTGAACATTCAACCAGAATCATTCGTCAATGGAGGCTCACGGCATCAAAAGAGTCTTACGGCGGGTTGGAATTCGTGAAGAATTTGACACAATTGGTACCTTGCTACTCTGACCACTACAGAAATCCGTCGATAAGATTCGGCGAATCCGTCTATTTCTTTAGATTAGATTTATTTAATTGTTGGGTCTGTGAGTGTGTGCGCGCGAAGGCACGCGTTGACTCGTATAGTCGCGTGCTAATGCCGCGTTTCAGTCGCGTCGTGATTACCGTGTTCACGAGTTCACTAGTCGTGAAGAGGCGTTCCAATCGTCTGGTAACTCGTGGTCACCAGTCGTGAACTAGAGGCAGAAATCTTGTCTCCAAGTTGTTTTCCCAGTGTACAGTTTGAAAAATATGTATACGCACGACAATAAGAAACAAATAGAGACATAAATAAGACTCAAGGCTTTTGCATGTTTGGTGAATCGATATAGGAAGGTTTGCGGTGACATCATGTATAAGGTCTCTTAAAGAAGAGATGTGGTTCTGAAAAGAACCTGAGTTGTAACTCGATGTTTCGACCAGTATGCTCTGGCCGTCATCGGGAAAATGCCTTGGACTCGGTGGTGGATCTGCTTATAATCACGCCGGGGGCCGCTAAGGCGGGAAGGCGGGAAAGATAATCCTCTGGGGAGGATAATCCTAGGGTGGCCTGGTAGGGGGGACGTATAGGTGCTCACTGGGGTGTGTCAGATTGCGGTGAGGAGACATGACAGGACAGAAACAAATATCGTAACATGTACATTATATACAAAATCACAGTTATTGCTATACATTCATAAAAAAAAACTGTAGGCGAGGGTGGGATAAGGGAAAACATTTGAATAGGGTAGGGTATAGTCTATGATATAGGGAGGGCCTGAATAGAGTTGTGTATGAAATAACTTAAAGTAAGACACAGACAAAAACAACATTTTGTTTTGTTCGAGAAACCGTACGTTGAATTCCAGTTACAAGCAGGATGCATTGCGGGCAGGATAATGGGAGTTTGTGTGAGTGGGCGGTATTACCTGACGAGGTCAGGAAAGTGATTTGTGCGAGTGAAATGCCGCACAAATGCGTTGCTTAATCGCATAGTGCGGTCTCACTGTTTTGCCCTGATGGCTTTCCGATAGTCCCCCACCCCTTTCCCTCCAATAGTTGGCATCGGGTCAACCCGCGGCGGGGTCAATATCTGCCGCCACCAACGTCACAAATCTGCCAATGTGGTCCTTCCTGTTGTTCGCCGACACGGGACTAGCGAGGAGGGATCAAAGATCTATAAGATGCCCTTTTCGACTCCTTCAGTATCAGTTTATTTTTGGCCAGTTATTCTCAACAAGTCTGGAAAAAGTACCAGACTCATAGTTTCCTCAAAATTTAGTTGGCCTGACGTTTCGATCCTAGCAGGACCTTTCTGAAAGGCAGCGTGACAAGGACAAAACAGATACATGTACAAGTGCTCAGCTATCGCCTAAATGTTAAGAATGACATATACGGTGGTATCTTTTACGCATTCAGATTAGATAAGACTAAATAATTTATAACACGGATGAGAAAGAAAAGAACAAAGAGGAAAGCTGGTAGGGTGAGATCAAAGGGAAGGGCAAGGAGTAGGGTAAGGATTTGTGAGAAGAGGGGGAAAGATCAAAGAGAGAAGTGTGGAGGAATGAACACAAAAGACCATCTTCTCTAGTTTAAAGTAAAAGGTATGTGGAAAAAAGAACACGGAAGACGTCTATCTTCGGACTAGGCGAAGATTGATTCAATTTTGGAAAAGAATCCAAAGCTTCAACTTCAACAAAGAACTCCAACCTGTGATTTCAGCTTTTGGATGACAGAGACGAAGCCGGAGCCGAAGCCTAAGCCGGGTTTTTAAAACAATTTTGTTTCTCGTTGGGAATGATTCTTGCACGCTCCAACTCTCTCCGCAGCACTTCTAATCACCGACGATATAGTTGGAATGCAGCAAGCTCTTAACGACGGGCAGAGCACACACTACACACTGAGGCTCCGCTCCAGAGTTATACCTATTCTCGTGATGTAGATGGTGTCACCGCAAACCTTCCACTTAGTATTTCCACCATGTAAACCTTCATTATCTTATCTCAGATGACGTGACTCTGAAAAGGGCACCGAACTTCCTAGACTGCCTCCAAACCATACGTCTCCGTAAGAACCTCTGATTGAAAGAAGTACCCCAACTGACAAATTAATGCAAAGCGATGTAAAGTTAGGGGGCCTGACGTTTCGATCCCGAGCAAGACTTTTCTCAGAGGCGAAGTGACAAGGCCATACACAGACAGTCAGGGGAAGGAAAGCCCTGACACAAAATGATAGAGGAAGGACCGAAGGGAAGGGAGTGGGATGCAGATGTACACCACCAAGGGAGGGGAGATCAAAGGGAAAACAAACAAAAGGGTGGGGGAGGATCAAAGGGCCGGGAGTGAGGTGAGAGGTCAAAGGGGAAAGCCACAGGGACGATGCATGAAAAGAGGGATAAATGAAGTCAGGATTAGTCATTCCCTTCCTGGATGTTGAGGCCATGAGGTTGCATAGTGAGGAGACGCTTAATCCACAGTTTCTCCCTGCTGAGCTGAGGCGGACAAAAGACCCCAAGTTTCAATACTAATACGAACATCCTGAAATTCCTAATGCAGTCTGTATTTATTTTTAAAGGTATTTCCACAAAGTATCTTTGAATGAATGCAATAAATGTTGGTGTCTATTTATTGATTTATTCCTTTCCCCTTGGCTTCCATTTCCATTACCAGAAACACTAAAAGGTATGACGTCACTGTCCTCTACTAACAATCAAGGCAGTTTTTATTGCTTAATGTACTATGAGGGAGGGGCAGAATATCGTCCCATCCTATGTATTAACCATCTGGATCTCCCCCCCCCCGCCAGTGTACATGGCAGGATGGAACGCATGCGTCATTTCGTCCTGTGCCCCTGGGTTTAAAGACCGGAAACCCCGCTGACAAAAGAAAGTGGCATAAGTTGGCGTTAATAAGGCATCTACTCCAAACGTCCCTTTTCCAGCAAGGGCTTCGAAAGTCAAAGTATTGTCAAAATTGCATGTCAGAATCAATCTTAATTCTTGTGCATTTTCGGAAAGCTTATGTATAATAATATATAAGACTTAAGGCTTTGCATGGTGGGTGAATCAATATAGGAAGGTTTGCGGTGACACCATGTATCAGGTCTCTTAAAGGAAGAGGCGTGGTTCGGAAAAGAACCTGAGGGTAACTCGACGTTTCGACCAGTATGCTCTGGCGGTCATCAGTTTCTCCCGATGACGGCCAGAGCATACTGGTCGAAACGTCGAGTTACCGCACAGGTACTTTTCAGAAGCAAACCTCTTCCTTTAAGAGACCTGATACATGGTGTCACCGCAAACCTTCCTATATTGTATAATATAAGAGAATCATCTGTCTGAATTGATTTTTCAACAAAGGTCTGTAGATATTCAACAATGGGGAATTTGAAAGTGCATCTGCAATCGCTGTCGGCGCCCCGTGTGCATATGTGCATGACCTCAAAACTTTAGAGTCATTATTTTTCTCGAAAAGTGGTTTTCATGTGTTGCCTCGCCGTATTTCTCGCGTCGTAACGTCGGATTTTTCGGCAACGTATGGAAATAACTTTAATATGATGGGAAAGCTATAATGAAGTACTCTTTGCAGTGATGGGAAAAATCTCGAAATCTGAACTATGGACGTGAATCCTCATTATGCCGTAGCGGATATTAGGAAGCCATTATACATTGAACAGACGGCTCCATCCGCTGTTCTGCGTGGATCGGACGGAGCGGCTGGTACTGCCCTGCCGGCAGTTACCCTCTCCGGAGGTGATCTCTGACGTCATACCTCTGCCCTGGGTGGCCGCTTCGAAACAAAGATCTCAGCACACCCAGTATCAAACTAAGCTTCATGGGTTTTTTTTTCTTCTTCAAATCAAACAAATGAAGGAAAAGCTGAACGGGAACTGTAATTGATTAATTATTCATATCTATTACATTTTCTCAAAATTTATCCTACATTTCCGTGATTTTTAACATCTTTTTAATTCTTAAAATTTAGTGGGCCTGACGTTTCGATCCTAGCAGGACCTTTCTCAAAGGCACAGTGACAAGGACAAAACAGATACATGGTACACATTCCCCCTTCCGTCGTGCAAACTAAATTTTAAGATTGGCATTTTGGTAATTTTAGTCAGTAAGCAGTTTTCAACATTTTTGTATATCATCTTTTTAATTCAAGATTTATCTTAATCATTACCATTTACTTGTATTTGATTTTTTTGTTTTACTATTGTTACTAAGTTTACTATAGTTAGCTATTTATTCACCAACCTAGGACTGGAGGAACAGGCTTTTGAGTCACAGTGTTTTTCACTTTTGTTCCTCCTGGCCATCTTAGATTGGATTGTCCTTACTCTGCTTGTTTACTCCTTCCCTCTTACCCTCCTGCCCAATCTCTTCCCCTTCATCCCCAGTCCTTGCCCCATCTCTTCCCCTTCTCATCTTGACCTATCACATCTCTGATACATGTACACAATATTCTCCTTGTTTGGTATTTATTCATCCATTTTTGAATTTCCATGATATAGACTGTATGACCTTTCTCACCTTGAATATACTACTTGTTTGTTTTCCTTGGCCGAATAAATAATAATAATAATAATTATAATTTTGAAAACAAAAATGGCAAAGAAAACGTCGACTGGACACTGGATAATTGCTTTCGGTGAAGACGGGACGAATTTCAGAAACTTCAAGGTACTGCTTGAAAGGTGCTGCTGAGATGGATTTTACAAAACAGCGATGCATTGCTGCTCAACTTACGATTGATAACCCATCATATGTGACACGACACAGCATAATGAGGAATAACCCCCACTTTTGAGATTTTGAGATTTTCTAATGATGTGAAAAAGTATACCATTAGCTTTCAAATGATATCAAATTAATTTCCGTATGAACTTTGTTGTAAATAGTACAAGGGGACTTCGCTCGTTCATTTGGCACCAGACACAATATAGCAGCACCATTCTAACTCCTCGAAAGCGGCCATTAAAAAATGCAGGAACTTTATATTTTCATGAAAACAGTACACAAACACTTCCCCGAAATCCTCGTTTTTTCAACATTTAGAGACGGATTTCGGAAAAATCCTTTGGACATGATATCCTCCGATACATTAACTTTCCAAAAATACAAAGAAAATTGATTTTTAATCGAATTGAGAAAATACTTTGACTTCAGGCGTTGTTTACTCGAAAAGTGTTTTGGTGGGATATACCTCATGTCGCTGTGCCGGGTCACATATGTTTTCAAAGGCTGTATGGTGTCTGTGCATCTTCCACTGCCTTGCCATTGATCGTAGGTCTTGATGAGTTTGACGAAATCGACCACTGGTTCTCTAAATGTTGAAAGTAATATAAAGATGTCACACAGAAATCATAACTTGGTAACTCAAGAGCAGAAGTGCCTGACGTTTCGATCCTAGCAGGACCTTTCTCAGAGGCAGAATGGCATGACGTTTCGATCCTAGCAGAACCTTTCTCAAAGGCAGAATGGCATGACGTTTCGATCCTAGCAGGACCTTTCTCAGAGGCAGGAGTGCCTGACGTTTCGATCCTAGCAGGACCTTTCTCAAAGGCAGAATGGCATGACGTTTCGATCCTAGCAGGAACTTTATCAGAGGCAGTATGGTCTGACGTTTCGATCCTAGCAGGACCTTTCTCAGAGGCAGAATGGCACCACGTTTCGATCCTAGCAGGACCTTTCTCAAAGGCAAAAGTGCCTGACGTTTCGATCCTAGCAGGACCTTTTTCAAAGGCAGAAGTGCCTGACGTTTCGATCCTAGCAGGACCTTTCTCAATGGCAGAAGTGGCCGATGTTTCAATCCTAACAGGACCTTTCTCAAAGGCAGAAGTGCCTGATGTTTCAATCCTAGCAGGACCTTTCTCGTTCTCGGAGGCAGTATGGCCTGACGTTTCGATCCTACCAGGACCTTTCTCGGAGGCAGAAGTGCCCGATGTTTCAATCCTTGCAGGACCTTTCTCAAAGGCAGAAGTGCCTGACGTTTCGATCCTAGCAGGACCTTTCCCCGAGGCAGAAAACAGAGATGCTAAAAAAAGTTCCTACGAACAACACCCAAATGCTTTTATGAGCAAAGAGGACCTGACGTCATATGATCCTACTCGTAAGATCCTACGTGGTAGAACATCACGCCCTCGGTGTATTTTCAGTCGACATTGATGCTTAGGTGATCTCATTCCCACCGTATCAAAATAATAATGCTGGACGCACACTGATCTCTATCGTGTGACCGAAACTGAGAGAATAGGAAATATAAGGCGGGTCTAACCCCATTATCCCTTCCGTGCAAATAAAGGATCACATAACAAGTTATGCTTTAGGAATTTTCTTAACGACGGGATGCATCTGACGTCGGGTCGTGCACGTCAATGTTTGAGATTTGCATTTTGCGGAAATTGAATTGCCCATTTGAATCTGGGTCGGTCGTGGTACAGGCTAGTTTCTGTATGGTTCCCCAGGAGTGGTTGAGGCTAGTTTCTGTATGGTTCCCCAGGAGTGGTTCAGGCTAGTGTCTCTATGGTTCCCAGGAGTGGTTCAGGCTAGTTTCTGTATGGTTCCCTAGGAGTGGTTCAGGCTAGTTTCTGTATGGTTCCCTAGGAGTGGTTCAGGCTAGTTTCTGTATGGTTCCCCAGGAGTGGTTCAGGCTAGTGTCTCTATGGTTCCCAGGAGTGGTTCAGGCTAGTTTCTGTATGGTTCCCTAGGAGTGGTTCAGGCTAGTTTCTGTATGGTTCCCTAGGAGTGGTTCAGGCTAGTTTCTGTATGGTTACCCAGGAGTGGTTCAGGCTAGTTTCTGTATGGTTCCCTAGGAGTGGTTCAGGCTAGTTTCTGTATGGTTCCCCCAGGAGTGGTTCAGGCTAGTTTCTGTATGGTTCCCCAGGAGTGGTTCAGGCTAGTTTCTGTATGGTTCCCCGGAGTGGTTCGGGCTAGTTTGTTAAGGCTAGTTGACTGTGTATACTAGGGGGTAGGCTAACAAAACAATTCGGCCACATTGGCCCATTGAAAGAAAAAAATATGACCATATTTTGGTTGCATGTGGATAGTATTTTCATCACCTCGCGCGACATGCAGAGTTGTGTACGGAGCTGATTCTAATCAGGCCACAATTCCAGCCTGGATCCTGCGATCAGATTGTTCCGATTTCCATTTTGGGTCATTGAACCCACTGATGATCAGTAAACAACTTTTTTGCCCGTAATTTCATTCCTGGTTTCTTTTCTCGTTCTTTTCACTCTGGACGCATATCTGCGTGGGTGTGTGCAGCGTGCAGTGGGAGATATCCCGGCTTGTTCGCTCATTCACGCCTACATACATATCCGCTTCCTACCCTCGTCTCTTTCCTCCGGCTTCGAACTTTCTCCACCCCCCCCCCCCAAATATCCCCACTGCCTTCCCCTATAAACGTCAGGTGTAAGAAAGACTAAACTCCGTCTGGTACTGGCCAATAACAGTCTCTTGAATCAAATACATTTGTTGTTTTGGGGTTTTTTGTTATAATGACTTATACCGGACTTGTTCATAGCATCAATGCAATGCGTGCAATGACCTGAGCTTTTTTTTTTTTTTTTTTTTTTTTACACCGTAGCCTATTTGTTGTTTCGCAAAGTGCAAATCCACGCTTGAAAGGAGACTACATGTAGTGTTGCGTCACGCGAAGAGCCACTTGGGATCTCTTGTGGAAGGGCAGATCATCTTGTGACCATAGCGATCATGGAGGTAGTCTGTCACCAACAAATGTAAGATGTCTTGTTAAAGGCGCAATACAACATTGGGAACATCGAAAATCATCGATGTCCACAGATTTCCTTCTCATTTACACAATTTGTAAATGGTCATGATAGAATCCTCATGTTGAAATCTTACGGTCTGGGATGCTGTACTTTTCGAGAAATCTTCACTCAAACATCGACAAATGGTTTATTACACGCGAGTAATAAACTATTTCTTACACCACAGAACGGTGCGAAAACCGTGACTTTTTTTCTGCATTTTTCTACTTTCTCAGATGATCATTTGAGCTCAAACCTTCGCAGTATTGCTTTGTTGGAATGTTTAATTGTTTAACACACAAACTGTGGCAATCATTTGACCTTAACCAATGTTAACCTTTTGACCATTTGACCTTAACCAATGTTAACCTTTTGACCATTTGACCGTAACCTTTGATTACCAAGCTCTTGCTGATGTTAAATGCACAGCTGTACTGACTGATCTCGTAAACCGGGGCTAGTCTCTTTTCAAGCGGCACTGTCGCAGCTTAAAACCCTAGGCTGCGGTGTAATACGCACCCTTGCCGCGACACCCCCCCGCCCTAGAGTCGCAAGGCATGACGTAATGGTTGCAGCTTTCGCGGGGGAAAACGAAAACAAGTGAACGCCAGCGTCCCCCTCGAGAACCGAGACCGCATGTGCTATGAAAAGCGAAATGCTCCATTGTAATCGGTTTACGAGCCGGATGGGGCCCGCCTATTTCAGTTGGAGCCTCGCCTTATTCTTCTCTTCGTGTGTGGACTTAAAAAACCGACTAAAAATGCACGAGGGTTTAGGGACTTCCCCCACCAGGACGAGTTCAAAGCCTGAACTTTTGCATTTCGATTAAACAATCAATAAAGCGTTTCGTTTTTTTTGTTTTTTTTTTTAATAAAAAAAACACGGAACGAACTGACTGACACCTTCCGAACAATTTGTGAAAAGTGGCAAAGAAAAAAAAATCAACAACTTTGCGCAGAAAGAGTGGCACGACATCAGATAAGACGAAGGTTTGCATGGCGCTGGCACCATAATGTAGCTCTGTGTGTGGCTCTGAAAAGAGCCGGTAACTCAACGTTTCGAGTAGTGTGCGCTCTGCCCGTCGTTGGCAGACAGACGACGTCAGAAGACTGCATGACGACGGGTAGAGTACACACTACCCGGAATGTTGAGTTACCGTCTCCTTCCACCGTCGATTTCCACCCTCAATGGAGTATAACCAATGATATTGAAACTTGGGAGCAAAATAATTATAAGGTTTGTGGAATGAAATTTGAGCTCACGTGTGTCAGTCTATCAACAACTTGCAGACAGCGGGAGGTCACGTACGCCACGGCCAAGTACAGCATCACGAAACGTCGTCTGTCTACGAGTACATCCCGGGTTGTCGAGTTCCCTACCGGTATCAACTTAAACCGGTATCAAGTTATTAAAGTCCAGTTTGACGGTCGCTGTACGGCTCGCGGTCTTTGCAAATGTAGACACCTCTCTCCGAACTTTGACGACCAGCGAGTCGCCAGTTCGTTCTCCATGGCCCAACGATCGCATGAACGTATCTACTCGAAGATTTTGTGATTTCATTATCATTATATCACCTCTGAACAAATAAACCTCTGAGAACTACGTAAACTCTGTTGATTATTATAGTTTCAAGGATGGTAAATACAAATATCAATGTTGGCATTTCCAGAAACCTGCAGTTTTAGTGCTAATGACAATTAAAGGTGCACACACATAATTTATCCTGTAATTTCTTTAAACCTGAAAAAAAAAACCTACACAACTTTGTGTGGGGATAGTAAATCCTCAACATTCACATGGTTAGACAGTTCCAAAATCCTGGAGGATTGTTCCTCAGCGAAACCAGAATCGTCGGGGACTTGACGGGGTTTTTTGTTTAGGCATGGGGAGTTTTGCTTGTATATACTAACATTTCCGTCGCTGGTCACGCTGGTTAACCATGCACCGTGGGTTGTAGATGGTTTTCTAGGTTTTAGTATGGGGTTAAATTTGTGAACCATTTGGGATCGGTTTTCGGGGGATACTTTGCTTGTGATAAGCTCGATCTCGGGTTACTATGACGAATAGCCTCTGTCCAGTACTGATTGTTTTCGTGAAAGTTGTTCAGAATTAAATGTATCTTCGACAAAACGACTTTGTCACGGAACCGCAACCTGATCACGGGGCAGCCATCTTTAGTTGCGAGCGTAGTCACGTGATCCCAATAATGGAAACTGATTGGTTGAAACCCCTCACTGGATACCATTACGTCATACATTTCAGGTCGCTCTGATCGGAAAACGCGCAGATTTTGAACTGCCGAAATTTTGTTTTCTCATAAACTGCAGGAAAAGATGTGTGCCAATATGCAAATTCCACATAAATATCGGAAACTACATAAAATTAGATAATTTAGTTTCAGAGATGTGCTACCACACGAAAAGATTGAAGGGGACGTGTAACGGCCTAAAAACATTCAATGATCGAATACAATTCAAAGCGTTCTTGGTGTAGGCTGTATACTTTTGCTCAGCAACTGTCAATTTCTAAAACAAACAACCTGATTTTCTTTAAGGTCCTGCTAGGATCGGCATTCTGCACTCCTAATGTTATTCAGTCAGTTGGGAGGGGAGGGGCTAAGTAGATTGAAACATTTATCGTATGAAACAAAACAAAACCGAAGAAAAACCTAAAAAAAAGAGGTAAAACGGCCCAAGCTTGAAACGAGTCCTTTTTAGATAATGACCAGAGTCACCATGCTTCGTTATTAAAATTGTATAAATAAGTCAATCGTCCACGATCTTAAACAATCTTCACCTTCGCACACACAGACACAAGTAGATCAGATATTCTTATTTCTTAATCTCGAAACCATTAAAATCAAGGAATTGAAACAAGGAAAATGCCGAATAAATCATGTAGGTGAACGATGACCTATACGCGAAGCATCTTCGCCCGCTATTGTGCACTGCTGCTAATCATCTCCGGCACCTATAAAGTCATTGACCCAATATTCGTGTCTCGAAGTCTGTCTTTCACCGAATATTGTACACGTGTCACACCACGACCTCAGTTAACGCAAACCATGGAACTCATTATACCTAGCACGATTCCAATATTGTAATACAATGTTTAATTACACGATACGTGTGCATTGTACGTGAACGTACAGGTGGTTTTAAAGTTCACACACCCATGAACTAACCAATGAGTGCACTCAAGTGCGCGTGTACGCGCCATGTACGTATGTACGATATACGCATTGGTGAACTTGAATATTTCGGCAACTTGGTGACGTAGACAAAAGGTGATTTCCAAACTCGTTGTCTGCTTTTAGCTGTTCGTTGAGAGGATCTTGTAGATAGAGGGCGCCCCCTCCCTTAGTGACGGGGCTAAGGCCAGGGATATACGCAGTGTTATGATCGCAGTATTATAATAATTTGTATTAGTTTTTTAATTATATTTGTTGAATTTGAATTAAACTTAGACTGAATGGCCACTTTGTGTGATCCCCGAGCTGCTGTATCTAGGTTTATAACATTATTTTGGTTGTTTGCATCTGAATCAAAAGAGGGGGTGTGTGATCCCCGGAGATATACGGAAGTGAATGATTGAATTGCTTCTGGCTGGCACCCCACCCCGGCAAAGACTTTTTGACTATTTGGGAAGGCCACCATCTAAGGGCTGGATAGTTCAGATGGTAAGAGCACTGGTGTGCAAAACAAGAGGTCTCGGGCTCAAGTACTGGATCCAGTCAAAGTTTTCTTTGCCATTTTTGTTTTACTTCAAAATTGTTGAAACGTTGCCAGTCGAATTTCCTTTATATTTGTATGACTGTATAAGTTTACCGCGTTACTTGAATAGATCTTACTCAAGTATGCAATCTTTAAAGCGACATGTTGACGCCTATTATACTCACACGTGAAAAGTTCATTTCAATATCGTCAGGTCCGTATTATATAGTGTAAGTCTATTCCACGCCTGTAACTGGATGCAGTGACCATGCAGCACCCTTCAATTACCCCCCCCCCCGAAAAAAGAAAGAAACGAACTGTATCATAATACCTGACTAATTATCTCATCGTCTCGCCCGCGTGGGTTAAAGCCCCGATACAACATCGGTAAAAGTAAAACTAATGGCCACAATTCGGGTGTTAAACCATTAAACATTCCAAAAAAAGAAATTCTGCGAATTTGTTTTAGCTCAAATGGTAATCTGAGAAAGTAGAAAAAAAGGCAAAAAAAAAAAAAACCCGTCACGGTTTTCACACCGTTCTGTAGTGTAAGAAATAGTTTATCACTCGCGAGTAATAAACTATTAGTCGATGCTCTAGTGAAGATTTCTCGAGAAGTACAGCATCACAGACCGCAAGATTTCAACACGAAGACTATTACAATCATGACCATCTACTAACTGTGTAAATTAGAAGGAAATCTGTGGACATCGATGTTTTCCGATCTTCCTAATGTTGTAATTGTATTGGGCCATTATAAGGTCTCTAGCACAGTCTCCCCTATCACTGCAATCAATCCAATCCAATCCCTAGAAACAACTGATACATCACCCTGGCCCAATCAGGCCGTATATCATCTTCCACCGACACTGATTTATTCCTTCCGGTGGACAGTCGGAAAGGGTACACGCGTGGAAAACACAACAACTGTGGGTGGGCCTGTAGTGGGCGTGACACCTGTAGCGTGCAATAATGACGATAGCGAGTTAAACCAATTGATATCTAGTATAGATCAAAGGTAACCTCCTCTAAACAAAGCAAAAAAAATCCGGCACGAGTATTTGACAATGGGTCACCGGTTGGAAATACGGCGTGTGTAATGACATCATCGTCTTTTTTATGCCAGCGTCCCGCGGAGCGCTTCCCCGGCCGCTGTGGGTCCTGGGCCAGGGAAAGGTATATAAGAGGTGAGGGCTAAGCATCTGGGTGGCTGTCGATCTGTCGTCGTGTCTTTCAACCCGTCGCTCGTCTTCCCCTCGTCCTCCCGGTCCGGCTGTGCCAAATCTGCTTCATCTCGTTCGGCCTCTTTCTCTCACTCTCGATCCCCTCTCGCTCGCTCTCCATCTCTCTTCTATTCACTCTCTCCACTTCTCTCCTCCTCTCCCTCCCTCCCCTCTCTCTCTCTCTCTCTCCACTCCGCTCCCACACGTTCTCTCTCTCGGTCTCTCTCTCCCTTATATCTCTATCCCATCTTCTCCCTGTTCCCCCTTCTCTCTCGTTCTCTCTCTCTCGTTTTCTCCCCCCCCCCTTCTCTCTCCCTCTTCTCTCTGTTCTCCTTTCTCTCTCGTTCTCACTCTCTCTCTAGTTCGCCCTCCCCTTCTCTCTCTCTCCTCTTCTATCTCTCTTTCCTTTGCCACCTACCCCGCTCCGCGATGGTCCTGCCGCAGAAATACCTGTCTGTTCTTCTCCGTCTCTCCCTCATCCATCTCCTCCTTCACGCGGCTCTCCTGAAGGCAGCCCCGGTAAGTCAACGCCACAACCTTCACTTCTTCGTAGTTCTTTTCATTGGTACAACTCCTTTGAGGAAACGAATAGAGGGCCTGACGTTTCGATCCTAGCAGGACCTTTCTCAAAGCCTTTGAGAAAGGTCCTGCTAGAATCGAAACGTCAAGGTCTCTAACTTTTCAGATTTATGTAGTGCAAGTCATATTCTAGTTAGTGGGCAGTTTGCTACAGTTTTTTGTATTAACTTCTTGATAACAAAATTAGTTAGAGATGGATCCAGGCAGGGCCGTGCCTAAGTCCACCGATAAAGAGCAATGCACCAATGTTGCAAATTGTCTATTGACTGAAAGCTCCTACACAACATTGGTAAGATCGAAAAACAGAAATGTTCACAGATTTACATGAAACTTATTCAGTTTGAAGATGGTTATAGTAGAAACCTCGCACTGAAATCTTTCTGTCTAAAATGTTGTATTTCGGGAGAAAAGAGTAAAAGAAATCGTTTACGTCTCACCGAGATCTAAACTATTTTTCGGAACAGTACGGCGTTGAATGCTGCATTTTCGCGAAACAAATGAAGCGATTTTCACGATTTTCCCGAGACTCGGTTGGTGGATTGAGCTGAAATGTTCACAGGTGTGCTATTTTATGCATATGTTGGATCAGACAACGTATGGATGCTATTCTTTGACCTCGACCAATGTTGTGTAGGGACTTCAATGTCCAAAAGGCAACAATTGAAAGAAAAGAGTTCCTTACGTTGGGTTCATGGCAGGAACTTTCTCAAAGAAAGGTTCTTCCGGGATCGAAACGTCAGGCCCTCTTTTATTAACGCAGTGGCTGTTGTTACGGCAGTCGTTCGTGTGGTTCCCTGACTTTACAGTATTTGTCAGGATGTTTAGCTCTTGGAACCAGACTATCAGCTAATAGACTGGTTCAACCAGCCTGCAATGCTGACGAAATACAATCAAGTCAGGGAACCACACGGACGACTGCCGTAACAACAGCCACTGCGTTTTTTTTTTAAGATCGGTACATGCTTAGGTCAATGGAGCGAGTTCATAGGCTGCATTACTTGTAATTATTTCAACTGTTTCATGAAAAGCCTCCAATCTTCCTAAGCCTCATGTTACAGTTGTATATCTATGCTGGTCTTTATCGGTGCAGCCTATCCGTCAGGATTTTGCTGGAGTATAATATGGGGGTATGTGTTTCAATTACGTACAAGAGGATGCACCTTCGGATCGCATCGAAAGATGTTGGGATTTTTTTTTTTTACTCGGTCCTTTGTTTCATACGAAGGCATTTGGTTTGAAATCGTTGTCTCACCCTGCTTATCGTGTTGGGCAGGTCAATCATATCTATCATTTCGATTCAGTACCTGTGATTAATTTAACCCAAACACAGGCCTATATAAATAAGCGGTGTATTCTTATCTCCTTCAATGTTTCCATAAACTCGGTTTAATAGGCAGCTCACGAATCTCACGCAACATTTCCATATTTTTTGTGACCCGGCACGGCATAATGAGGAATAACCCCCACTTTTGAGATTTTGAGATTTTTTAATGATGTGAAAGAGTATACCATTAGCTTTCAAATGATATCAAAATTATTTCCATGTGAACTTTGTTGTAAATAGTACAAGGGGTCTTCGCTCGTTCATTTGGTACCAGACACAATATAGCAGCACCACGCTTACTCCTAGAAAGCGGCCATTCAAAAAGGCAGGAACTTTACATTTTCATGAAAACAGTACACAAACACTCCCCCGAAATCCTCGTTTATTCAACATTTAGAGACGGATTTCGGAAAAATCCTTTGGACATAATATCATCCAATACATTAACTTTTCGAAAATACAAAGAAAATTGATTTTTAATTGAATTGAGAAGATACTTTGACTCCAGGCGTTGTTTACTCGGAAAGTGTTTTGGTGGGATATTCCTCATGTCGCTGTACCGGGTCGCATTTTTTTTACACAAGAGACTTTCACTGCTTTGCGTTCTTGGATCAAATTATTTTTGATTCGAAGTCGGCAACAAAAGTGTTAAGTCGCTGCACTTTTATTTCATCACAAGGGATTCGTTTTCATCACCTCAGTTTGCTTCGAGCGCTGACGGTGTTGCAAAGTCGTGCAAGCGAGTTGTGCCAGCTGACCTTGGGGGCGTATGGAGAGCAATACAGGAAATATTTAGAAAGCGTGTTAGAAAGTGCCTCTCTCCGACGCACACGCGTTGCGTGTCGTGGTGTAATATGCCGCGTCATGGCTTTGCACTTGGCCCACGTTAACCCCGGCACGTCAAAGTCCCACGCGGCCTGAGCTCACTGCTCTTGCGACATCCCCAAAACTTTCACTCTCACCAGCTCTCTCTCTCTCTCTCTCTCCGCCTCTCTAGCTCACCCTCTCTCCTCGTACTTTTTCTCCCCTGCCTCTCCCTCCTCTCTCTGACTCTTTCTCTCCCCTCTCTCTCTTCATCTCTCTCTTCCTCTCTCACTTTCTCTCTCTCCCACTCTCACCCTCTTTCTCTCTCTGCCTCTCCACCTTTATGTCTCTCCCTCTTCTTATCTCTCTCCCCTCTCCCTCTCTCTCCACCTTTCTCTCACTCGTTCGCTCTCTATCCCTCTCTCACCCTCTCCTTTCTCTCTCTTTCTTCTCTCCCCCTCTCTCTCCTTTTCTTTCTCTTTCTATATTCCTCTCTCTCTCCCCCACTCTTTCTCCCTTTCTCTATATCCAGCTCTATCTACCTCTGTCTCTCTCACCCTGTCCCTTTCTCTCTCTCTCCCTCACCCTCTCCCTCTTTATCTCCACCTCTCTCCCTCTCTCCGTCTGTCTGCCTCACCCTCTCCATTTCTCTTTCTACACCTCTCTCTCTCTCTCTCTCTCTCTCTCTCTCTCTCTCTATCTATCTATCTCTCTCTGTCGAGTCCTCTGATGTTCGGCCGCATTATTTCTTATTAGCAATAATTTGGTTGACAGCGTCGAACTGGTATGACGTTTCAACTCTATCACAACCTTTCTCAAAGGCGTTGAGAAAGGTCCGTGAGGGATCAATCTGTCGGCACTTTAATTGTATAAGATATGCGCTCATCGTGGTCATCAATGTAGGCAATTTGCATTAACTGTGTACATAACTTAGAAGGTAAAGTTTTACTAACATGTTGCAAACAGTTTAACACCGACATGGAGGAGTTGACATTCCGATTCTGACAGGGCCTTTGTCTTAGGCTTCTTTTTAGAAAGACACCGGGTGGAAGGTTCTGCGAGTATATATCTAAACGTCGAACGGACTTTGAAGTTCGTGTCATGTCATGAAGTTCAGTGAACCAGGCTCGGTCGCTATCAAGTGCACGATGATCTCCGGTGTAACGGTCTGATCCCGGCCCCACGCTAAGATGAGACCGTTACCATTATATGGATAAAAAAACGTCATGCTCAGTGCGTATGGTAGTTGTCAATTTTGAAGGCCGTGCTGAGTCGATAGGGCCATTGGTAATGCGCTTTCAGGTACGTTCGTTGACCCGTAGTTGACCCGTAGTTCAACAACGCTCAGTACTGAGGCTAGTACATATAGGCCTAGAACTTGGAGTTATACATTGGGAAAGAAATGCTACAATATTGTTCCCCCGAAATGAGTCTGTATCGATTGGCTTTATGCAATTAAAAGCAAAATATAGTTTTAGAAACTGTGTTCGTTCGCGGATAATCATAAAACAGCAGTCACATGAAGAGCGCCCCCATGTGCTTGGTTCAACTGACTCATCTGAGCACGCTGATAGCAGCTGAGAACGTTGCTGCATCGTGCTGAGGTGAGCCAGTGACGTCACGGCTCAACTTAGCACGGGGGCCCGTCTGAGATCGTTACACCGGCACCGGAGATATATAACAGGACCGCTTAACCACCGTCGTTCAGCCATGCTGGTACCCCGTAAATTGTGTGGGGACTATACAAGGACGTGTTTTGTAAACGAGCGTAGGTTAGGCTTACGGCGCTACAGTTATGGTTACGGTTACGGATAGAGTTAGAGTTCGGGTTGGGTTAGCGTTACTGATAGAGTTAGGATTAGGATTAGGATTAGGGTTAGGATCAGGATTAGGGTTGTTAGGGTTAGGATTAGGATAAGGGTTAGGGTAGTTTCGTGCTTGTGCCTGTAACTACCCGAGAAATGCATGAATGAATGAATGAATGAATGAATGCGGGAGGCCTCAGCAAAACCTGACTTCGCGCATGCGCACTTATAGCTTAGCCACGGTGGTCAAGTGTCATACGTCGTGACGCTTATATGCCTCCGGCACCGTTAACAATGTGGGGACGAGGTTGCTTCCCTTGCCTGGGTACGATTGGACGGTTGGCATGGTTCACGAGACTCGTACACGGAGTCAACGGCTCTTTTCAGAGCCATCTGCGCTCCATCTCGAAAGAGATGAGCCACATGCTCTCAATTTCCGTCAGCAATTGGGACTAACGGAACAGCCAGCCTTCGCTCGGCAAACAATATTAAAGGAACACAAGTCAAAAGCACTATAAATTAAGTAAGAGACATATCTAGTGTCGAAAGGTGGGTTTAGTATGCCCTGCTGAACAAAATCATAGCCGCTATCAAATCCTCAGAATAAGTACGGGGACATTTCCTTCAGCGAAACAGGCTTAGCAACCAATACATCCACGCTACTATCATCTATTCGGTCTTAAAGTATCTTGGATCTAGGGGCTCAATCTTTTTGATAAAAAAATATATATAATAGGCCTACGTCGTTTTATATACAATTCACACAGCTCTGTAGTTACCCGGGTAGATAGTTACCCGGGTAGTTATCCGTACCCGGGTTAAAAGTGACCCGGAGAATCGCATTCACACTTCAAAATTAACCCCGTAATTCAGCCTACCCGCTTGGTGCGTACCCGGGTCAAGTTGCGGCCGCATTCACACAATCGAAGCGCGAACCCGGAGAATGTGTATTGGTTGACCTCTGCCCTCCCACAATCCATTGCGCTCACAGCCGCACGGTAACCCGGAGAATTGGCTCAAGGCCGCGGTTAACCCCGAGATTGGTGGGTTAACCCACCTCCCGAGCAGGGTTAGAAATAACCCGGGTTAAGTGGGGTTTTCAGGCAGTTGACCCGGAGAATTTCTAACCCGGAGAAGTGTAGCGTGAATGCTCCAAGTTACCCGGGTAATCTCGGGGTTAATTTCTTTGTTAACCCCGAGATTACCCGGGTAACAGCGTTGTGTGAAAAGGGTATTAGATTCGGGCTCAGGCTTCGTCTCCGTCTGACAAAACCTGAAAATACAGGTCGTGGTTTGAAAGTTCGAAAGTTTGCTGGCTTGATATGAGCATGGTGATCATCCCCGAGGAACTGAGGCCAAACGCTTGTTTCTGGATGCCTGCGAAATGATAACGGGTGGGAGAAATCATTATGACCTCCGTCTGAATCCCTCAGTGTGAAAGAAAATTCGGATTGTACTATCTAGCTCCCCGGTACATCACCGGTAGATTTTTTCCGAGTTTTGTTTCTCTACAATCTTCGTGGGTAGAATTCGGTGGCCCGTCGTTGGACGCGCAGTGTGAATGGTCGTCGCGTTCAAAACAGCAAACGAAACGTCCGGAAATCGAACAAGGTCAAAGGTCGTGTTTTTTTTTTAACAACATGCGCGCATGCGCGCAGGTGGAATTTCCCCATGGCATTGTTGGCAAGGCCCCGAAAATCCACCTGGAGACATTCTCGCTGTATAGTATGAAAGAACGGTGTTCGAATCTTCACCGGTTATTCAGCGTTGGATTCAGCGGTAAATCCAACGCTGATTCCCCTTCGGAAACCACTTAAAAGGGGCATTAATTAATTAAACTGCCCCATATCAAAGTATCCGGCGCGCGGCATGGATTAGCACACGCTCAGCCTGTAAGTCCGGGCCCGGAAGTGAAGCGGGGTACAGCGTGCCAGCGAGGGAGCGCTCCTGGTGATGAACAACCGGCGCTCCATCCCACCCGGAAGTCCAACGCCGGTTCACTTCCAGGAGAGAGCGGAAGCGGCTGCCAAAGGGCACATCCGTTATTGCTCCGAATTCAGCTATGAAAACATCGACTGAAGAGCAAATTGCCTCAATGGAAGCCCGCCGCAGACCAATTAACAAAGCCACAAATTAAACACGGTTATTAATTATAGGATCCGGAGAGACAGTCAAAAGTACTCAGCGAAGCTCATGGCCGTTCCCACTACACCAAATAAACGCGATTATTAATGGATCGCGATTTGAATCGCTATTCAAACTCCACTTTTGTGTGTGTGTGCGGGGAAAAGATAAACGCGATTATTAGTGGGATTTGAATCGCGATTCGGACTCCACTAAGGCCTCTTGTCAAAAATGATCATCGGTTGGGTGCCGGTTGAATTCACCGAATTTGTGCACGGTTTAGATGTTCACAGTGCGAACTCGTTTTGAATCGTCTCTCATCCATCGGTCAAAATTCACGACGGTAGAAATCCTGTCAAAAGGAAATGATCCCTCGCTTTGACAGCCGTGAACCTTTATTGAATAATTATTCAAACACGAGTCCATACCATTGTCATTTCCCTGCCCTGCCCTGCCAGCTGCCAGCTGCCAGCTGCCCTGCCCTGCCCTGCACTGACCTGCCCTGACTTGCCTTGCTCTGCTCTACCCTGCCCTGCCTTGCCCCACCCTTCCCTTCCCTGCCCTGTCCTGCCCTGCCCTGTCCTACCCTGCCCTGTCCTGCCCTGCCCTGTCCTACCCTGCCCTGTCCTGCCCTGCCCTGCCCCACCCTGCCCCACCCTGCCCTGACCTGCCTTGCTCTGCTCTACCCTGCCCTGCCTTGCCCTGCCCTTCCCTTCCCTGCCCTGTCCTGCCCTGCCCTGCCCTGCCCTGCCCTGCCCTGCCCTGTCCTCCCATCCCCTTTCACCACTGAGCAACTTTCTATTATACCCTTCTGTATTTAGATGGACGAATCCAACTGGCCCTTCCGGTTCCTCAAATCTTTGACGTCATATGACGCGCCCAAAGAGGAATCCGCCCAAGCACCAAAGGTGAGAACGCTCTCGGATCCCTGCCTGAAGATGGCTGACTCAAAAACGCATGTAATTGTAAAAGGTGCCAGAATTGCCGAAAAATATCATTATCATTACCTCCAACGGGCACAATTATCAACATCCTATTTTCCTTCAATATCCGTTGAGAGCTAGAGGTAAGAGAAAACCAGTTCTGGTTTACGTTTTCCCCGACAATGAAAAATGTCATAGCTGCAGGTGCAACTCGAGCCAAGACAAGATCAGTCATGAAGCCATAATAGTCTTTAATACCTGTCGGTGTGCACTGAAACGGAGACGATCTCAGAGACACCTGATCCCACAGCCCCCGGATAATTGATTGGTTGGTCAGGTGAATGAGCATATCACTGTTCGGCACACGGCCGTGTAAATCAGATGTCCCACACATTTTTTATTTCTATTTGTGAGGAGGGGGGGGGGGCTTTGGGGTTTTGCCCCCTTCTCTTAATTCCGTAGATCATTTTCCTATTAAGGGTTCGCGATGTACTCTCTTCAGTCGACAATCGCGCGTCACGCAACGTTCCACTTGGAGGGGCCCCCAAAATAGGCAATAGTAACCAAACCGCATCGACTGTACTTGCAACTCAATAATCCGGTCGTCTCCCTAGCTTTTTAACAATTTCCGGATTAGCTTTCCCATTCATGATTGCGGTTCTTTACCGTAACCAAATACGCCGTGATGGTAACTGGACTCCCCGCCGGACACCCCCCCCCCTCCCTCCCGACCCCTCCCTCCCATCACAACCCCATCCCATCGAAGGAAATGGCCTTCCCACCCGGTTTGTCGCTCTGGCAACAAGAGTGAAAGGAACTCGTTCCCCGCGTCCGTACCGTATACCGTTTGGCCGTTGGAGTTGCGGGATTATGCCGCGCATGGCCGGGGGGCATCACTATAATGTATACTTTCCGCTGGTAGCCAAACACTTGCGTCCGGAGCGGTGACGTCGGGTGTGTGCAGGGAACTCAGTGCCTGGTACCCGGCCCCGCGGTCTCTGCAGAGGATTTCTGAGCACTTTCATTCAATGTCTTCCGTTCCTTTTTTTCTCTCCGCAGGCTAAGACGAACCTGGTTGAGGGTGAGTTGACGGTCTTTGACATCATCTTTACTTAACTATTACTCTATTTTCGTGAGCCCCAACGCACCAGTCTTATACCTACCCTCTGGTGGCCAAAGGTATTGTAAACAACCGAATTCGTCAAACCGCGAATTCAATTGACTACTTACAAAAGTGCGATGACTTCTGGAGGCGCTGGGTTGCAAGCCGCAGAGCTTATTTGAATGTTGAATATTCACAGCCTGCTAGAACCCCCAGTGGGAGAATGGGAGCCTATTGAATAGGAGCTTTGCTTGTGTTTGGTCAAGCATGGCAGACTCGGGCGTGGTGCAGCGCCAAATTCAAGACGGCCATTCCTGCAAAAAAAACTATACACGGAGCTCTACCTAGAGTTCAGCACTGCAACACCTCCAGGCCCAAGCCAAGGCCCCACTACCCGAAATACAGAGATGAAAGATGCACCCACACTTAATGAGAACCTCTATACCACTCCCACCATCACACCATCACCCTTACTACTCCACCCCTCCCATCACCCACCCCTACCACTCCCACCATCACACCATTACTCCCCAGAATGCAATTACCAAATCATCGTTTACTATCCTTCATCTCTCACCCGTGTCGTCAATGTCCATTATTTTCAGATGCTTTACCACAATTTCTCGGCGTGAAGGGTAAAAGACAAGCAACGAATTCACCGGTGAGTTCAGGATATCAAACTCAGCTTTTGTAGAGGATCATACCTATGCTACAGCTAAACCTATGCTACAGCTAAACCTATGCTACAGCTAAACCTAAGCTACAGCTAAACCTATGCTACAGCTAAACCTATGCTACAGCTAAACCTATGCTACAGCTACACCAATGCTACAGCTACACCTATGCTAAAGCTAAACCAATGCTACAGCTAAACCTATGCCACAGCTAAACCTATGCTACAGCTAAACCTATGCTACAGCTAAACCTATGCTACAGCTAAACCTATGCTACAGCTAAACCTATGCTACAGCTACACCTATGCTACAGCTAAACCAATGCTACAGCTAAACCTATGCTACAGCTAAACCTATGCTACAGCTAACCCTATGCTACAGCTACACCTATGCTACAGCTAAACCTATGCTACAGCTACACCTATGCTACAGCTAAACCTATGCTACTGCTAAACCTATGCTACAGCTAAACCTATGCTACAGCTACACCTATGCTACAGCTAAACCTATGCTACAGCTAAACCTATGCTACTGCTAAACCTATGCCACAGCTAAACCTATGCTACAGCTAAACCTATGCTACTGCTAAACCTATGCTACAGCTAAACCTATGCTACAGCTAAACCTATGCTACAGCTAAACCTATGCTACAGCTAAACCTATGCTACAGCTAAACCTATGCTAAAGCTAAACCTATGCTACAGCTAAACCTATGCTACAGCTACACCTATGCTACAGCTAAACCTATGCTACAGCTAAACCTATGCTACAGCTACACCTATGCTACAGCTACACCTATGCTACAGCTAAACCTATGCTACAGCTACACCTATGCTACAGCTAAACCTATGCTACAGCTACACCTATGCTACAGCTACACCTATGCTACAGCTACACCTATGCTACAGCTCTTTTGACTAGTTGAACACGCAGTTAATCGTTTCATCCTTGTTTCATTCAGGGCGGTAGTCAACAGTCGTCCCTGTTCCATGGGAAGTGGCAAGCAGGCAAAATCCCATACACGATCGACCCCGTGTTCAGTAAGTACTTTATTTCACCGTTGTATTATCAATACAACCGCATGAATCACTCTTAATAGTAGGCCCTAATCAACCCCCTGTTGAAAATGACCGCTTGAGAACGAAAACTCGTCGTTGTTGTTTGACACATTATCACCACCAGAGGGCGCCATTCTAGCATGGCTCCTACCTATCACATAATGGCGGGCACGGATTCTCAGTCTCCTGTTTTTCGACAATCTATAGACCCTTTTTTTGCCACGTCACAAGTCACGTGACAAAACGCATCCGCCATTTTTGGTTGGCAGTGGCACGAACTTTGTATACAACCATGATACAAAATTTTACCGGACCTTCCCCTAGCCTTGGCACGCCGATAACAACTCTCGCAGGTTTACATTATGTCCTGAGTGGTGTTCTGTGATGGAAAGTGGTGTTAGGTTGCTGTTGCTGTTGCTGCAGCAAACGATACAGAAGAGATTCGGAACGAAAAAATTTCCGTTTCCCTGACTCCCGGGCCCATAGGCCTACTGTACAAATCAGCGTCTTGTTCCGTTCTGAAAATTAACCATCGGTTTGTCGTTAAATCCTTCTCTTGACAATCTGTCTAGTTGATTGGCATAAGAGGATGTCAAATTTGTGACCTGTGAAACTGGAACATAGGAATGATCTTCGGTAATTTGATCAATATCAGACAGCCCCGGGTGTCTCCTACCGTCCGTAGAAATGATAATCCGGAAATCTTGCCAAACCAAAGAGTGCGCATGCGTGGGTTTCCGGTCAATGTTGGTAACAGTGAAAAGGTCTATTGCATTTTATTAAGCATCATCATCGCCTCGGTTTTGCAATGCAGCCATTTCCCAGTCCTTGTTTCTGTTGGTCAAGTCATAATGCGTGTAGACATCTGACGTCTCTAAATAGATCCAAAGGATGTACATACATGTATATCAATTCTCCACAGTAGCCTGACGTCATCAATACGGGCTATTCACAGCAGTGCGCCCTCAGGAGTTTGCAACGTGGTGGCCAATCACAATGCGCGGTACATGTCGACCTAATGCAAGTCTGGCAAGGGACGAGAGATTCCGCGCATTGTGATTGGTCAACGCGCTTCTAAACTCTTGAGGGCGCACTACTTTGAATCGCCCGCATTCGGGTATAGGCTTATACCTCCACTGTTTGACCCAGTCTCGCAGCATTATGTTTAGTTTGTGATATTTTGTTTTCGGCACTTTGTTTTCCTCCAATTCTGTTTCCAGGGGAAAACTCAACAATCAAAGGCAACATCATTGCCGTTTTCACTAGCATCCAGAAAAAATCGTGCATCCTCTTTTCTGAGCGCGTAAATGAAGAGAACTACTTGAGGATCGTGCACGGAGACAGGTAAGCTGTTCGTGAGTCGTCTACTGTTATAGCCAGAAGCACAAGCGCCCAAACACGCGCCCAAACACGAGCCCAAACACGCGCCCGATCAAACCGAGACCCCCCTCCCTTCCCTGAGGCCAAAATTGGCACAGCTTCTTCAGCACCCAAACCTGTACTGAAGTTCGAAAAAAAGTTATGATTCCTAGGATCCACCCCTCCTCGGCGGTCTAAGATAGACCGTTTGTAGTACCCAAAACGGTCTACGAAGACCGTTCAGACACAACTAGATAGACCCTTTTCAGTTTAAACCGAAGATAGACCACTTTTAGTACGGTGTCTGAACGACCCCATAGGATCGGCTTTCCTCGATGTTGTGTGGCGCTATCCCATGCCGGTGTCATGCCAAATAGTGTCCCTAACTTTCTCCTCCTGCCTCTCCCCCTCCTCCACCTCCCCCTCCCCCCCCCCCCAAGATGCGAGTCTTCCGTCGGCTTCCAGGGAGGAGCCCAGACCCTCACGTTGACGTCACGCTGTCTGCAAAAGAAGTACATCCTGCACGAAGTGATGCACGCGATCGGCTTCGAGCACGAGCACACGCGGCCGGACAGGGACGATTACGTCGCCATCCAGTGGGGAAAAATCAGCCCGGGTAAGTCTGGCGCTTGGTGGCGCTGTTCAACACGGCCCTCCCCCGTGCGCGTATTTGTTTTTCCCAGGACGGGAAAGGCCATCATTACCGTAGAGGCGCGCTATTGGTTGCATTTTGTCTACGCGTGGTGAATTATTCATGATAATCATTCCACTTATCCACTCAGATCTTGATTTGAGTATACACATTAAGTGTACATGTACATGTACAGTACACATGTATAATTATGTGTGTGTGCATGCCTACATCATGTACCGGCAAATAGTGTATACTACACCTAAAGCGTGTATTAAAGATGTCCGTGTGCAACATTTTCATGAATAATTCACCATGTCTGGATAAAATGCAACCAATAGCGCGCGGTTATGTTAATGGTGGCCTTTCCCATCCTGGGAAAAAAAAATTACGCTCCGTATAGGGTGCAGAACACTAAATCGAGCTCCCACTGAACACAGTACAAAAACGTTCACTTTCAAAGCCTATTATCCCACACTCAAAAGTCTCTCCGTTCTTGTAGCTTTACTGAAAATTGTAGTTTGGACCTTAATATCTCAGATTCTTTTCAATTTTAGTGCCATTAGCCGATTACAGTTTTTGTCTGTTCGTACCAAGTTGGGCTCGACCTCAGCCTCATTATTAAAACGCTATGGCACGCCCCCGACTCCAGTCCACCCACAGCTGGCCTATCAGGAGTCGTTATCGCCTGTCAGTTAAATTAAGTGATGCCAAATCATAACTGACGTCACTGCAACGAGCCGTTGTGTGTGCCCTTTTGGGGTCGTAAATGATCTGTTCCTGAAGTTCAAGTAGAAAATAGAATACGCTTAGAATGATTGCATGGTGGAAGTACAAGGTGGAACGTATAAGGTGACACCATGTAAGACCCATCTCTCGAAAAGGAGTATAGAGGCCTATGAGTCTGAGAACTGTAATACTTTGCGTAATACGCATAGCGTATTTGCATGGTGGAATCACAAGGTGGAACGTATAGGGTGACACCATGTAAGACCCATCTCTCGAAAAGGGGTATAGAGGCCTATGAGTCTGAGAAGCATAATACTTTGCGTAATATAACGCATTACGCAGGGCTGTGAAACCCTGCCGTGGATTTCATTGGCTCGTGCAAGTTAGTAAATGCACAAAAGCTATGCGGCTGCGGTCGCCATAGCATGCATGCCGGCCTCGGGTCTGGTGTCAGGGAACCTGCAGGCGTGGCTGGTACCCGTCATCTATCGATGCGTGTGGCGAATCAATCCCCCCTCCCCCTTCTCCCCCCCGCCCCACCTCAACCAGGTCACGCCAACGAGTTCGTCGGGAGGAACACGTTCAGGTTCTGGGAGCAGGGCGAGTACGATTACGAGTCGATCATGCACTACCCGGCCAACGCGTTCAGCATGGACGGGGAGCCGACGATCGTAGCCAGGACAGCCAGCCAGAGGCGCCTGGGTGGGGACGACCTGAGCCATGACGACCTGACAAAACTGAAGGCCGTCTACGGCGATCCCTGTGGTAAGTTCCTCCCTAGATAAGTCAAAGCCAGTTGGGGTGCTTGCTACTTCTCGTTCAAGCACCATGGCCCAATGGAAGAAGTACCGGGTATAATAGGTTTGCGGTGACACCGAGTCAGTGTGGTTCTGAAGAGAACCGGAGGAACCCGACGTTTCGAACAGTGTACTCTGTTCGTCTTCAGGAGACTGCTGGATTCTAACTTGGAGTGGGTCTTGAATAGCGCAGAGAGGAATCCGGATGTAGGGATTAGCCCCCACTCCCAGTTAGAATCCAGCAATCTTCTGGAGACGGACAGAGTATACTGTTTGAGGAGTAATAGGTTTGCTGTGACACCATGCAAAATTCTCTTTTGCGAGTAGGTGTGGTTCTGAAAAGAACCGGATGAACTCGATGTTTCGAACAGTATACTCTGCTCGTCTTCAGAAGACTGCTGGCTTCTAACTTGGAGCGGGGCTTAAGTAGTTCGAAGGGGGGATCCAGATGTGGGGATTAGCTGAGTGAAGGGTGAAGGCGGGAACAGGGTATACTGTTCGAACCCTCCGGTTCTTTTCAGAACCACAGATACTCACAAAAGAGACATGGTGTTACCGCAAACCTACTCCTTCTGCTGCCCTCACCATGGAAACCTTCAAATCTCATTTATCATGTCCCAATAGAAACCGTAACGGTTGCGGAATTATTTTCTTTACCAACGGACACTCTTTGGGTCATTCCTTCTGGGACTAACCCCATCGGCAACAACTCTTTCGTGACGAAAGAAGGAAAATTCACCGAGTATAGCCTCACTCTTACAAGAAACACAAATCTGCTCTGAGCCTAATTTCATGACTCCGCTTATAGGCCAAATACAACATTGGAAAGGGTCAAAAGATTGCCACAGTTTGTGTGTTAAACCATTAAACATCCCCCAAAACCAATCCTGTGAAGGTTTTAGCTCAAATGGTAATCTGAGAAAGAAGAAAAAGGTGATGAAAACGTCACGGTTTTTGCTCCATTCTGTAGTGTAAGAAATAGTTGATGGCTTGCGAGTAATCAACTAATTGTCAATGTTTTGAGTGAAGATTTCTAGGGAAGTACAGCATCCCAGACCGTAAGATTTCAACATGAGGATTCTATTATGACCATCTACAAACTGTGTAAATTAGTAGGAAATCTGCGGACATCGATGTTTTCCGATCTTCCTAATGTTGTATTGGGCCTTTAAGCGTGAAAATCCGGCAAGCATGTAAAGACTTAGTAAACAAAGTTACAAACCATATTTCGATATGATGTCAACTGATTGGACTTGTATTCCACTTTTCCCGCATTCATTTGTATGATACGAGGCTGACATTCGCCTTGGCAATCCCGGCCTATGTAGCAGAACTTATTCTTTTGCTCAAAGAATATTTTTCTGAGTTTGGCATTGTGGTCGTCGGGACCCTCCGAAATGTTGGTAAACCAACTGCTGTCGCCTGTGTTGGTTTCGGGGAATATAGTTGGGGGGGGGTGGTACCAGACAGACGTGTTGTTAATGTGAGGTCAGTGTTGACGACGAATCCGCCCCTTTTTCTTTTCGTCAAACTACAGAGTGTCCTGACGATAATGAAATTAAATGCTCCGATTTGCTTCAACGCTGCAACGTCCGTTGGTACATGGCAAAGCACTGTGGTGAAACATGCTCCCTGTGTCGAAACCATAGGTGGGTGTGTCATATCTTTGATTCTTGACCTTGGCCAATTCCTCTGCCATCTGACCCTTTTGACATGACATGTCATGATAATAATTATTATGGAATGATATGACATGACATGATATTACATTAAATCACATTAAATTACATTACATTACATTACATTACATTACATTACATTTACATTACATTACACTACATTACATTACATTACATTACATTACATTACATTACATTACATTACATTACATTACATTACATTACATTACATTACATTACATGTAATGGCATGACATGACACGACATGACATGACATGACATTTCAGTACATTACATTGCACTACATTACATTACATTACATTACATGACATGTCATGACATGACATGACATGACATGACATGACATTACATTACACTACATTACATTACATGTCATGTCATGACATGACATGACATGACATGACATGACATGTCCATGGGGTTTACAATGTACTTGGAAACAGTTTTGCATTAAACGAATCGCACGAAAAATGAAGTTTTTACCTCGCGAGATTTGTCGGTGTTTGATTGAAGATTACTAAAAAAAGTACAGCACCCCAGACCGTAAGATTTCAACATGAGGATTTTATCATTTATACAAACTATGGAAATTAGCAGGAAATCTGTGTGCATCAATGTTTTCTGATTCTTCCAATGTTGTTGGGGCTTTATTAATTCGCGATGATACCGAATTGACGCCGAAAAGTTCCTACACGACCAATAACCTGACGACTTGTGCCTAACCAACTGAAACTAATTACTTCTCTTTTTGATCTTTCCTCCTCCTCTCACTAATCCCTACACTACTCTTTGCCCTTCCCTTTGATCTCACCCTACCAGCTTTCTCATCCGTGTCCTATTCACTCTCTTCCCCCTTCCTTTTGTTTTGTCCTTGTCACTCTGCCTTTGAGAACGGTCATGCTAGGATAGAAACGTCACGCCCACTAAATTTTGAGAATTATAAACAATGACAGAATCTGTCTTGTAAATAACAGAAGCATCGTATTCTTACCAATTTGTTGGTCACAAAATCATCATCTTGGAACGTATCCCACAGATATAGAGTAAGAATTTCTAAATTTCTCGTAATTTGTTTTCTCTTTTACAGTAAAAGACCATCGATGGCAGATATAGTTCACGCAGATGCAATGGGAGTCGAGTAATGGGGGAGGAGGAGGAGGGAGGGGGGGCTCGTGTTACGGGGGAACACAATCAGAGAAACCGAGGCCTAGCTGCGACTGAAGAGTCACGACTTCAAAGAGCGCCACCAAGCGGGAGAGCTATTTCCTTAGCGAATGATTGGTTACGGTATACTTGAAGGTAGTGTACACCATTTTGCGAAGCGGGTAGACTGAATCGCGTCCAGACTGCGTAATTTTTTTTTCGTAGGAGGGTTAGGGGCAATTATCATAATCTTCTTCTGTCGTAATTTTCTTTAAAAGCAATTCGACACGCCCATTTATGATAATTTATGAAAATTGCCCCTAACCCTCCTACGAAAAAAAAAAATACGCGTCCAGCGTAGGCCAAACTCGACGTTTAGGCCTGCATAGAATAACACAACTGTGTAAGTTTCGGCTCAATACGTCAACCATGTGATGAGGAAAAACTGTGGAAACGAAATAAAAATGCTACCTTTTTTAGAGGGCGGTAAAGAAACTGTTCCAAAGATCGCTCCACGGAACGATCGTTTGAAATTCAACCAATTTCCTCTTTTCTCGAAAACGGCCGATTTTCGAGCGTTAAAGATTTCACGGAATATCTGATACCATTACAAACTTCTGGATGACTAAATAATTAATTATTTCTCAGATTGGAAATGTCCGGAAATTGGGCGCTTTGCAAAGGGTGCACTCTTCCTTTTAAGACCGAATGTTTTGACTAGGCCACGTTTCTCGGTTTCTAGACTATCATATATCTGTCGCTGGAGGGCGTTCTCCTATAGGCCAGCCTCGGGTCCCTATATTTCAACACAGAGAGTACCGACGACTTAAAATTTGGAGGCCATTTTGTTTCCATGTTGCAGATCAAGTTTGGCCGTTTTCGAAATGAGGGCTTAGGCTCGGGCTCAGGCTTCGTCTCCGTCTGACAAAACCTGAAAATCCAAGTTGTAGTTTGTTTCCGAATTTGACAGCTTGTTGGCTTGATATGTACAGGATATTCCCCCAAGAAACTGGGGCCAAACGCTTGGTTTTTTAGATGCCTGTGATAATTATTATAACGAGATATGAGAGAAGCCATAGTCCCTCCATGATAGCCATTTGTGGCAACAGGGTGCTTTCGACGGGTGACATGTTGGTATCAAGTTTATCGGAATGGTTCTTGTCTTGGGTTTACGCTGTCACGTCTCGTGGTTGGTTGTATTTTAAAACTAAACCCATAATTAATTTAATTGGTTTAAGCTGTAAATATGATATTTAAGTCCGGGGTGCAGGGTTCGTAAGGGTCGAAGTGTTTGTCCAGTACTCGTAAACTGAAATTTCCTGAGACTAGATGTCGAAGATGAAGATGAAATAAAATGTGAAATCCTTATCTCGAACCAGTGTGTGTGGCGCCATTTGTATAGAAATTGGAAACAATTGATTGGAATTGGTATTATAAATGTTGACCCGTGGAGATGTGCGGGATCCACCGGTGACTTGAAGGAAACTATGTAACCTACGAGACCTCAGGCTTAGTCTCAGGCTCCGGCTTTGTCTATGGGTTCTTTCATCCATTCACAATTGAGAATTGAAGGTTTGCATGGTGAGAATATCAGGATGAATAGGTTTGCGGAGACACCATGTAGATTCTCTTTTGTGAGTATAAGTGTGGTTCTGAAAAGAACCGGAGGAACTCGACGTTTCGAACAGTATACTCTGCTCGTCTTCAGAGAGAGAGATAGATAGAGAGAGACAGAGACAGAGACAGAGAGAGAGAGACAGAGAGAGACAGAGAGAGACAGAGAGAGAGGGAGAGAGGGAGAGAGAGAGAGAGAGAGAGAGAGAGAGAGAAGAGAGACAGAGGGGTGGAGAGAGAGAGGGGAGAGAGTTGTAAATTGAGAGATAGGGTTGGGAGTAGGCTTAGTTGGGAGGGACAGAAAGCGAGAGAGAGAGAGAGAGGTGAGAGAGGGTATAGATAGTGAGAGTGTTTGACGGAGGAAGATGTGACCACTCCGAGGGAAGGAGCGGAAGAGCAGACGGCGGAAGGGATTTCAAAATCCAAAAGTAGCCTTCACCCTGAACGACCTTTGGCTTTGAGTTGGAACAGCTGCGAGAAAACCCATCCAAGTTGCAACAATCACTTGTTTTTTGATTTGCCTCTAAAAAAAAAAGACTCTCGTGCCTTTTTTTTTTTTTTTTTTTTTCCGAGACCATTATACTTTGCCGATCAGAAGTTAAATGTTAGGAAATTAAAGAGGGTTCCTCAGACGCTGGATCGAATCAGTCACGCAGCGGGGTGCTGTTTACTTTGCCTCTATGGGCACGATGGGCGGTTGAGTCTATCTGACAAGAATGATTCTAATATGAATCGGTGCTGAATGATTCAAGGATCCATGTCCGTTGGCATCATTGTCAGAGAGAGAGAGTGACAGGGAGAGAGGGGAGAGAGGGGAGAGAGGGAGAGAGTGACAGGGAGAGAGGGGAGAGAGGGGAGAGAGGGAGAGAGAGAGTGACAGGGAGAGAGGGGAGAGAGGAAAATAGAGAGGGACAGGGAGAGTGGGGAGAGAGGAAAATAGAGAGGGACAGGGAGAGAGAGAGCCAGAGAGAGAGAGAGAGAGAGAGAGAGAGAGAGAGAGAGAGAGAGAGAGAGAGGGGGGGGTAGAGGGGAGAGAAAGAGGGAGAGAGATATATATATAGAGAGAGAAGAGAGGGGGAGAGAGTGACAGGGAGACAGAGAGTGAGCCAGAGAGAGGAGAGATGGAGAGGGAGAGTGACAGGGAGAGAGAGAGAGAGCAGAGAGATCGGAGAGGGGGAGAGAGTGTGACAGGGAGACAGAGAGAGAGAGGCAGAGAGAGAGAGGAGAGGGGGAGAGAGAGTGATAGAGAGAGAGAAAGCCAGAGAGAGAGAGAGAGAGAGGGGGGAGGGGAGAGAAAGGGGGAGAGAGAGTGACAGGGAGACAGAGAGAGAGCCAGCCAGAGAGAGGAGAGAGGGAGAGATAGAGATAGAGAGAGAGAGGAGAGAGCGAGAGATAGAGATAGAGAGAGAGGGGAGAGAGGGGAGAGAAAGGGGGAGAGAGAGGGGAGAGAGAATTGTGGGGAGAGAGCAAGAGAAAGAGGGAGATGGGGAGAGAGGGAGAGAGGTGGAAAGAGGTGGAGAGAGGTAAGGGGGAGAGAGGGGTAGAGAGAGGAGAGAGAAAAGGGGAGGGGGAGAGAGATAACCCTATGAACTCGCGCTGTAGGTTCCCGTGGGTCTTACGCGCAAGCACACATCAGAGATTGACGATCGGCAAGAGATCGGTAATTTGTGAGTTATTATCAAGTTGGAATGGAGCAGGTACTTATATTTGACACACGATTTTAAAAGCAAGTGTCTTTCACTTTCATTTGACTCCAACTTAGGACGAGGTGTGCATAAAATCGTATTCTGAAGCCAGTCTCGTCACAACCAGTGCCTCACTTTAGCAGAGAACGGCGGGAATTTTACGACCAACAATAATTATGTTCACTCGGCGACTTTTTGTGACTGCTCGAGATTCCGAAGAGTTGTTTTTTTTCTTCTTCTCTACTAGACTGAAGACTGGTGCTCCGTGCACGGTCCATAGTCACCTCTGTCTTCTCCCGCGTTTTGGAGCGACACTTTTGCCTCCGCCTTGGTAGTTGCACTGCCGAGAGAGTATATAGGTTCTAATAGTTTCAATGTTGAAGACTTCCCGAGTGGGGGAGGGGAGGGGGGATGGGAGGAGGGCAACCCCGATTTGACAAACTCCAGGGTCGCCGGGTAATGGTGGCGCACGTTCGACCGCCGACGGTTATAATAATATCAGTGCATTGCGTAGCGAGGAGTACATGCACCGTACAGACTGACCTGGACTATGCTGGCAGGGGGTCCCATGTGGTGCGGGTTGCTAAGGCCTCAGTACTGAGTGTGCGTGGGGCGCTCTCTCTCTCTCTCTCTCTCCCCACCGCCCCCCACCCCTTCCTCCTTCCTTGATTGGCATCCAGTCCGTGGTCTACGCCGGCTCTACCACCGTGGCACTCTGTCCTTTGGCTGCCGTGAGCTGGTGAGGGAAGGACGGTGGCTAGCACTCGCTGCGAGAGACTCGGTGCTGGGAGAGTCTACGGGGTTCGGGACCGGGCGGGGAGACACGAGGGAGAAGCGATCGGGCCAGCGGTCGGGGTGTCCACACGGCATCGAGGCCGGCTAGTCACAAGCAGCGGTAGGGCCGACGGGACGGACCTATTAATAAGACTTGCTGACCTCAGCGAGGTCGCCGAGTTGGCCTGTGGGTTGAAGAGTTAAGGCTGTCATAAAAATATACACACCGGGGTACCGGACGGACGGCGGATATCCTCAACCGCGGTGGAGAGACACCACCACCAGCAGCCTCTACGCCGGTCCCGAATCCACACAGTTCGGGGTTAACACCGAAAGAGCCCAACGGTTCTTTTGTTTCATTCGGCATTTTATTAGTGTGCCACTGATCCAATACGCGGGGCACAGTTCACCGATCGACGCCAGCAATGACGTGTCTACTGCTGTATGTACTGGCCCTGTCTGTCTGCAAGGTATCCATGGTAAGTGAACAATAACCTATTTTTTTTTTTAACTCTAACGTCAACGTGTAATAGAGCTTTCTCTGTTTATGATAGATATGAGTTGATTTAAGTTCAACCTACTGTTTCAAACAATGGACTATGAAACATTGCTTTCCAGGTGTAGGTATCTGTGTTAGCATCCATTCCATTTTGATTATTTATTTTGACGCATGCTTAACGTACCCTCACTAATACTAGAAAAAAAAACGTAGTCAGCAAAGCTGCCAGCAAGTCAAGTTACATCAACCTTCCTTATTCGTGCATTATTTGTCATTACTCATACACAAATTTGCACAAGCATGAAACGCTTCGCCCAATAGAATCAGGTTGCGAGCCAAAGCTCCACCTTCTAAGCAAAGCATCCAGTATCCGAATACAAGTTGAATGGTAACAAAACGTACCAAATGAAATGCAAGTTGCCAATCTTGTTATGAATCGTAGGAGACTTTCTGTGCATAGCAGGATGCTTTCCACACTTAAAGACCCTATACAACATTGGTAAAAGTCAAAAGATTGCCACAGTTTGTGTGTTAAATCATCAAACATTCTTAAAAAAGCAATCCTGTGAAGGTTTTAGCTCAAATGGTAATCTGAGAAACAAAATGTCATGGTTTTTTGCACCGTTCTGTAGTGTAAGAAATAGTTTATTACTCGCGAGTGATAAACTCTTTTCTCGATGTTTGAGTGAAGATTTCTCGAGAAGTACAGCATCCCAGACCGTAAGATTTCAACACGAGGATTCTATCATGACCATCTACAAACTGTGTAAATTAGGAAAGAAATCTGTGGACATCTATGTATCCCGATCTTCCCAATGTTGTATTGGGCCTGTTGTATTAAGCGGTTTAGCTCTCTGGAATCAGGCCCGGGGATTGACAAGACCCACTGGGTTTTGACAGCACCAATCCCAATCAGCTATTAAGCCGTGATGAAGTTAACAGCAATTCACCGCCAGGCTAGGCCGGAGAGAAATAGTTCCCAGTGGCATGCCGGCCGACACGAGCATCAAGGCGTCAGGCAGTGGAACGGTTTACCGAGGGGAAGAATCAGACGGGATTCTGGGTCACACCCACCCCTTTAAAAAACATTGTCGAACGCGGCTGACTCGCTCAAAGTACATTAGCACTTTACCATGAGCTTGACATACATTTCCCATGAGCTTCACGCACACACATCCGGGCCTTGATCGTCCGTTGCCCGTACATCCACAATCAGCTGCAATATTTTTATTTTTTTTTTGCTGCCATGGCATTTTTTTGTTCTCGGTCTCGCGCCCTCGTTGGTTCGTCGTCTCTCTTGACCCGTAATTCACTTCTTTCCGATCCGATCGGGCCGAGACAGACAGTGGAAGGGCTTTACTCAGCTCGCGGGTGTTCGTGCGTGTGTATGTGAGCGTGCTTCCACATCCTGCCGCTGTTATTTCCCCCTGGGTGGTGTCATTCTAAGCTTCATCGATTCCTGCATCCGTACTGCAGATTGTTGGGTGTTTTTTCCACGATAATGTTTGTCGATGCAATACTATACAGGACCCTTTTCCCCAAAAAACCGGCTTATACATGTAGGCTTCGGCTCCGGCTTCGTCTCTGTCTTTCAAAAAGCTGAAAACACACGGAGGAGGTCTTTGTTGAAGTTGAAGGTTTGGATTCTTGTTCAGTGTAGGCCTAACATTGCAAGACGAAGCCAGAGGTCTCCCGTGTTCATGCCTTGTACTTTGAAATGGACGAACGAAAGACAGACAAAGACTGAGCCTCAGCCTCAGCCTTAGCCGGGGTTTTGGAGTCGTAGTACCTTCACTGTTTCAAACACGGAGAGATTTTCTAGTATTATGTACGGTACCCAATTGTTAACACAAAGAATTCAACATAGTGCACAACGGGAATGTAAAAATGTCGTCTGCCTATTATCAAGGATGGAATTAAGATGAAGGCGCGTATCGATGGCATGTCTTGGCCACCGTAGAATGATGGACAGCTGCTTTGTGTTTTTTTAGTTTAGCTGTCCTCGTTCCCTTAATCCCTTGGCAATGCCTCGTTCCTGCACGCATCCTCCTTCCATCCGCCCATGTGTCATTATCAACCTCCTCCCCAGGTTTGAGCCGCGTGTAGCTCGTCGGGTCGCCTGCCCCGTTCGGTCTTGCATGTCAAGCGGTCGACCCATCAGCCACCGTGTCCCTCGGGGGTGGGGGGGGGGCAACTTCATTGAGCTGCTTAATATCCGCCAACATTTTTTGCTGCAGCACAAACAAGTCACAATCGAACGGCCATCCCAAACGTCACCGTGTTGTTTCATGTAGAAGAAGAGTGGAATACAAGTCAAAAAGCAATCGACATCTCATCGCAGTGCGGTTTGCAATCCCGTCCACACGCGTGAGGAGGACTAACTTTTCCTGCTTGGCGAGATGTTCACTTTTTTTTTTAAGCGGCTTGTTGAAATTGGTCCCAGGACTGTGGTCGGGGCGTACCTTCCCAGGTCTATCAGAGGCCCAGCTGGAAGTGCCACCAGGTACACATGCACGCAGTATGGGGGTGTCTCTAAATGCCACCCTGATGGACTGATGGGATGGCATCTTGCCAAGTTAGAATGAAGCCCATCCCGGGCGATATAAACAAAAATTAACGGACTATCAGGGCTAGACTCCTGATCGCGCTTCATTTCCCCCCCCCTGAATTACCGAGCAGAGGTTATTATTACGAAACAACGCGCGCTGTTTCTTCGCCGAGCGCTTCAGACTGAGAGGTGTGGTGAAGATGACAGTCGCAGACGACCATGAGATTGCTCCTCCCATTACGGTCCATCGCTGTCTAGCGTACAGTATAGATGACTTGTAACGATGGGCCGCTACGAAATACCGACACAGCACGATCGAGTTTATGCGATTGGTCGTAAGGTATAGGTGCGGTGAATTCGACCCCCTCCCCTCCCCCCCCCCCCCTGTGGCGGGTACATCTTGAGGGCATGCAGATGATACCGGGGCAGTCAATGAGAGAGAGAGAGGGAGGGGCGGGCGACGCATCTGGCAGTCTTCCAGGCCAGTTTGGGTGGCGGGGAGATCAGAGAGGGCAGGGCCTTGGCAGACGATCAAGCGACGAGGTTACGCCGAGGGCAGACAGCCGACGCAACGCAAGCCTTAGAACTTGGTAACCTACACGGTACAAAACCTCGCCTGGTTTGAACTCTGAAGCCAAAACCCCTCTACACGCAACATCGTTAAGATCAAAAAACAGAAATGTTCACAGATTTACATGGAACTTATACAGATTGTAGATGATCATAGTAGACACTTCGCACTGAAATATTTCTGTCTAAAATGCTGTATTTTTTTGGAGAAACGAGTAAAGAAATCGTTTACGTCTC